>JAQFXM010001631.1:0-30376 GCA_034693345.1 Entomobrya multifasciata | reverse complement strand
AGAGGATCGGTGGGTTTTTGTGAGTCTTCCCCCTTCTAGCAGCCCGGCATTCTGTGACGGGCCACTTCAACTAGTGTTTACACAAAGGAATCAGATCACCATCAGCGCAGCGCAACAACTTAATATTTTTTTAACAAAATTTGAACTTTCACGAGATATAAAGAAGTGTATACTTAACGTAAAGTGTATAAATGATGTAAGTATACTTGTTATGATATGGCATAAAAAATATTGTGCATAACTTTGATGTGAGTTGACCATGCTAATCAAAGATCACAAGAAACAAGTATTTAGCTTTTGCTTGGGGCTTGCAACCGGCTTGTCTCATTCTGTCGGCCTTGTTGAACCTTTCCTCGAGACTTGAGTAAATCATTGCATCTCATCTGCATTTCTCATTTTTTCAAAAAGAAATCTGTTCATTTTTCAGCAGAAGCAACTTTTGAAATGATAACATTGACTATTTACAATAATGCTGGTTATTTTTTATATCTATACTCTGACTGAGGCCATTGGCAAAAATAAATTGTAAGAAATTCCTTGCTTTTATACTATTATGTATTTTATATACTTTAGTTTAGACAAAGTAATTATCGTAACAGCATAATCAGATGCATATTTATTCATGGCTCATTGAATTTTTTGGACCCGATGAGTTGAAACGCAATGTAATGATAAATATATGGATGATATTAGTATTTTAAGACATACAAAACTAACAAGCGGAATCATCAGAAGAGAAGAGTATGTAGGTTTTTACTATATGTATGGTGTTTGTGCGCAGAGATTGATTTGATTTAAGACAGGAGGTCTGCCCTGAATTTATTTATGCATAATTATACACGAAATTCACTACAACACAATGCAAAGTCCCTGTGGGGTTACCTTTCTGAATCTGTGTACTTCTCACCATCATCATTATTTGCTACAAGTAGCAACTTGTTACTTATAAATATTATTCTATGTAGTACATATTGTTACAAGTAAGAACAAACAGAATTGAAAAGGTGCTGGCTACAGACGCGCGACTAATTTATTTCATATCGTTCAGTTATTGTTTTAGGGGTAGTAATTCACTGTGCGAAGTTTGTTCGACTGCTTTTATGAGAGACCGCTGTTATATTTGTTGACAGTAGGAGAAGACAATAGTAATCAAATCAGAAGAACGATGGAAATTGTTATAAAGAACGTTGCTGTATTGGGTCAAACATAAGTCAAAACAAGAACATTTTGTTGGCATGCATCAAATCTACAAAATAACAATCTCCTTCGACCTGTTCCACTCTATTGTAGCGAACATATCACGCGTAACCCCTTCCAACTATGAAAATTTTAATATGAAATAACAATAATTACTTTCGTGTATAAATGAGTAATTTTTATAGTAATTATCAGCGTTTACTTCAATAACATATCATATATACATTTACTATGTATGTACCCATTTTCTAGAAAATGGTGGTGATGACATTGATGAGGATATTTTAGGTACTCGGTCTCTGGAAAATAAAACAGTTCCAGTTTCAGTCACTCAAACCAGCCAACCTTGTAATTTTGTAATAATAATTTTCTAATAATAGTAACAATGTTGTATGCAACAATGCATTCAATAAGATGACAACATCCATCCACCACTTCATTTTCCAACCCAAACAGAAGGAAATGCAGTTGTAGTGGAAGTTTTTATTATTCAAGCCCCATCACAATCAAATCTGAAATCTAAACAAAACGTGGTGTGGTGGGGATGAAGTAAAAATTCAAGTGCTTATATATAAGGAGAATCAATTCAAATGAATGTCTTGCTATGTTCCATGTTTAGCTTTATGCAATATGCTATGGCAAGCAGATAACAAAAACTCAGCAGCAAGTCTTTCTTTTCTTACACATACAAACACACTTTCTCATACACATAAAACCTTTGGGGCTGTTTTTTCTTCTTCTAAAACACCACTCATTTGTTTATGGCTTCGGGGCTTTATCCATGATGTGATATTACTTATTACTTGTTGCATATATTATACTTTTACACATTACGAATTATTGAGTATTTTGAGCCCATTTTCATGTATTATGTATGTACACCTTGATAATTATGGTTAATTAAGGATGCAAGCAAGAATGCTGCCGCCTGCATGAATCTCATCAACTCAATCTCATGTATGCATACTAGTCGTCCCAGACCACACTATTGTTGCGTAATAATAAGGCTTTCATTATAAATTCAAAACGTTGAGTATTTTTTGCTAGACCTTAGACCAACATACCTTTGACCTTTGCAAATATTAAGAATCTCGGCTAAATAGTAAAAGTAGTAGTATTTAGCATAATAATTTAGCTGAATTTTAAGGAATTTGCGTTGATGTCAAATTAATCACTAAATGCAATGAAACCGACGAATGAGAAATCTTGATAAACAAATGCTATAAATGTATTTCAATTAGATGATTAGTTACTTTTAAAATTCATGCATAATTTCTGAGTTTTCTTTAAAACAAGAAATTTACCAAATAATATCTCATTTGAGCAAGGTTATACAATAATTCAGCATATTCTACAAAAAAATTATCCCAGAACGACATAGCTATTTAATCTAAATTCTACAATTCTACTGACCACCATAATATTTTTAATTACCTATTTTGCTGAAATGGAAGGCTATTATGAGTCATAGTCGTGATTTGATTCATAACTTATAACCGACAATAGTACCGTGCTGCTAATAAATTTGCACTCTTTTCAAAATCTGAACTAAATTTACATCATATGAGTCGTAGTCTTGATGACATGAGTTGCACAACTTGAAACGAGTTTTCAGTTCAGTAAGTACCACGATCACAGCAGTGGTCTGAGAACTGGATTTTAATCCACAAAAGAAAAGTAAGCATGTATATAAATAAAAAATCGACACCAAACTAGTGGACTGGACTGGGTTAATAATATTATTGTTACTTTTACTTCACTATCGAATTCAATGTATTCAATTCAGAACTAAAAATGGTTAATAGAACGACCCCATGCTCCCAAACTCGAAGCGTTTTATCCTTTCATGGTCCACAGCACGTTCAATGTATTTATTTAATTTTGGTCTTGGCCGTGTTTCATTTTCATTGCGTTTTAATAGGATTCATGCGTGTGTAATATTTCGGTGTTGCATGCGTGCTCATTTCCATCTCTCTTTTATTTACGCTCTATGAACCATTTCATTAGTTTCTGTGCTGTTTAAAAACAATGCTGGAACAGACCAGCCGAAACAAAGTTCATTCATGCATTTAATGTTTGTCCAAATGCCACCAGAGAAATTTTTAATTTCATTGTTTTGTGGCGTATCTCATTTTTAATCATTCGGAAAGATGCCCACTGTTGAATATAACACATTAATGATATGATTATGATTATCCATCTACCTGCATCTGTATATATTTACTTATATATTATGTACGTCGGTATATGCATAAAACATTGATGAACTATAAGTGAACTCGAAGAAAATGAATTCACAGCAGCAGTTGTATCCGGTTAATTGAAAGGATTTTCGTGTGTTAAAATACACGAAAACGTCAACAGTTATACGCTGACTCAAAACTGTTCAAAAGTCAACTTTCCCAGACTGGATGGTCCTAATATGTCATGTACCAAATTAAAACTTTGTTTCTTCGTGTGTGTGCTAAGTCGTCATTTTAATAAGTACGTTTATGTTTTTTATCTCAACTAAACCATTCTGTTCCTCTTCACCCTCTCGATGACGCTATAAAGTAATAGTGTGATGATAATTAAGCAATCTTCACGACGTTTTTGGTTGCGAGTTTTGTGGCGATGATTGTCTACTAGGTACTTGTTTTTTGGTACGAAATAATGAAATCTATGTATATAGTGTAATGTATGCATGCACACTATTTTTTACTGGAATGAAATACAATAATTGGTGTTTAGCACACATCTGTCATCGTGAAGGAGATGATGAAAATATGCTTACTTAATGCTGTTTTAAAAAGCCCATCTCATTAAAACATTTAACTTAATAGCTGGGGTTAGTTTGAAGAACACTAAAAGTTTTTAACTTTTTAAGTTTAAGATGCCAAAAGCGTACTAATATTATCAAAGCGCAATGAGTAACACGAATACTAGTGATATATTAAGATAAGTGGTAAGACAGGTACAAATATAATAGACAAATACTATTAAAAATGCAAGTTTCGATTACGAAATGACGGTGGATGCTCCGGTCAGGTATTTTCTACTCATCTGCAGTACCCTATTTATATTGAGTTCAAATGACAGGTGTCAACCATCAAAAATCAAGTCACAACTTTGTACTTTTCGAAGTTTTCAAAATCTGGTCACTCTTTAGTATTCATCAGCTACAGGTGTAAATACTATGCGTATACATATATTATGTTAGCTTGAAATAAATTAGTTGTTACTCATTCTACTGAAATTCAAATTCACATCCAAGCAAGTTGCTGACGTCTCAGGAAATTAAACTTTAGCACTATAGCAGAAAATGGAAAGGGATTATATGTCATCGTTGGGTAAACCGGATAAATTATTTAATTATCATATCCTGACAAGAAAGCAATTTACAATTAAATCAAACTGGCTGTAGTAATATGAAATTCCAGTAGGTAACTAACATAATATCAATGCCCTGTGGACCAAAATCATAGTTGCTTTAATGATCGCCATCGCCACTGTGCTTTTTAGTAACAACCTTTTGTTAGTTGATACCTTATGCTCTTCATGTTTTTAAAAAGTTTGTTTCAAAAATTCTCATGACAAGCCACGAAATACGCGTTTCATCTATCACATATGCAATATACATCCAATTTGTTTTCGTTCCCATGAAATATTGATTACTTTTTATTGAATTTTTCGCTACAACTTGTGCTAATCAGGTTTGTTAGTTCCATTGAAATCCATCACTAAACCAATGCTTCCCATATTGCTTCTCTTGTCAGAAGAATTCAAGTTTGAACATAAGAACATGTCGCACAACAGCATTTCTTGTTTAAATTTTTAATTTCCTTCTATAATAATAAAAGGCTATTTAGTTACCAGACTAACTCTAGTGGCATATTATTATCCGTAATCATTATTATGACTGTTTTTAATGGAATTCATATTATTTATAATAATTATACGATGAGCAAAGCAGCATATTCTACTCGCCCATTTACCATCAAATCAAGTCAAAAGAATGAAAACTTGCTGAACTGAAGTGGTCAATAAAGTGGTTTCATTGCCGAGGAAAGGAATAAAAGGGTAGCTTTTTATTACTTGGTGCAGACCCGGAGAAAAATAATTAGGTATGTACATTACCTCAGATTTATAAAGCAATATACCAGGGACAAGTGCAGTACACCGGAGTGAAACAGAATATCAATGAGTCTTTTCAGATCACTATTATTCGTCGTAAAATAAACGTACTTTTAATCTGGTACCATGAAGCTTAGCCAACAAGAATGTTTTCTGATTTTTAATACTCAATATTGAATATCAAAGTAATCCACCTATGATTCGCCAAACAAAATGTAATGTAAAGACGTAGTGTTTTCGTATGGGTCGAAACTCCAAAACATACATAAAATTGCATGAATCAGAAACAATAATTTTGATAGGACTTTTTATTGCAAACGCTGACGGTATTTTTTTCGAACAAGGTATTTTGTATTTTCTCGTTTAAAAAAACTTTTGTGTGTATGTATAAATTCCATTATTGATTTTGAACGATGTACGTTAAAATCAACAAGAGTTTTTAGAACTGAGTATGTTTAGCATTAAAAGCTATCTAAATAATGAATTTTTTAGTGGTGGGAATTATTATCAGTTTACTATCATTAAGTACCTACAACTAAAAATAAGAGATATAAATTTCAATAGCACAGTATACTAATCTTGATTACATTGTAAAATGAAAGTAAAATTCGACTGGAATTAATGTAATAAGTTGAACTAGCGATACGATTTTGGAAATAGGAAAAATGCGATTGTGTTCACCATACCATAGATAGTTACGTTATACCACTATTTCTTAGTAATTCTGTAAAATTACTTAAGACCACGCACGCTGTGCCCAAAGCACTGATTTGAAAAGGGGGTGAAGACCATTGAGTACTGAAGCACTACGAGTGCTCTCTAGTTTTTATTTTTCAAACTCGTTGGTTATTTTTTCAGTGATATTTAGTAATTCAGTAACTCTTACACAGAAATCGTGACTTGTATATAGTGCGCATTTGTCATGGTTGGTGGTATGATCGACGGGGTTGCTTCTCGCTTACTAGTTGCTGCTTATAATGAGCACTTGGGTTAAAAAATCATATTGTAGAAAAAAGGGTTTTAGTATCGAACGAAATGTGTTTTTGCTGGATTATTATTTTTCCATCATGCATAGTATAGATTATGGATTTGGATCGTTTTCATCTAGTATGCGAAGCATAAACTGATAGTAAAATATAACTAGCTTAATAATTGCACCAGAATATGGGTGAAAAGATAAAAGGCGTTTAAAAAAGCTCTGATTCTGTTTAAATTGATGCAGTTATGCATCGAAATCAGAGCAAAGGAATTTTGCAGGAGTAATGTTTTAATTTCAGCAAATTCAAATTTTATGTGTAGTTGTGTAGGCCTATTTTGAACTCGACATCTTACAATCAGTCCATTTAACGTCACGCTAAACAGTACACTATATTACTCAAACCCATTTTTATTAAATTTTATTAATGAACGTGCAACTCCTATCACAAACGCATAGTATTCAGGTGTCGTTATGATCATAAATTTTTTTATGACGGGAACTAACGATAAGCTGTTTCATGTCATGGTTTAAAAAGCGTTTTGTTTATCTAGTAAAACTCCAGAATTTACATAGGTAGACTGACAGGAAGTTCACAATGATCATGTGAGTTCTTGTCTATTTTGCAAGTGCCCTGCTCAATAAAGTAGCGTAAAAAAGCAGTGTCTTCAAGCGTTCTTCATTCACATGAATGTATTCATGATTGTATACGTTGCAATAATTCAAAAATCGGTTACGTTAGATCTGAGACCACGTTCTTGTGTCTTGATTTCGATTTTTTACAGTCGTTCTTGTAAGACCATTCCGGCTTTGTTTTCTCTGTCCACACATCTCCACATATGATGATTTGACCGTGCGTAGCCCATTGTCATCATATCATTATAATTTCCTTTTGCAAATCAAGGATTTTACGCTTCATAATTTTCTTCTCACCTGCTTAATATATCATAAATTCTAAAAAAGATATTCCGAAGCACAGTCACAGTCCATGTATGTATTAAAATTTGTTTACACTATTCTAAAAACATTGAACAAAGTTCAGTCGGTAAACAACCAATTAAAAAGTTGACCGTTAGATTCCATCACACAACTTGCGTGCTTTTGTCAAGAACGCAACGCCAAAAAATTGTGTAACGGAATGTTTTTGAGTGAAGGAATGCAACCTCACCAAAGCCTCAGGATGTCTCACCTAAGACTCAGTGAGGCTCTTTGTTCGCCGAAAAAGTAACAAGATATCAAATTTAAATACATATATGGACTGTGAGCGTGGTGCCCACGCCTTTATTTGTTGCAGGAATTTATATTCTGATAAATGCTAGTTTCAGATGCTGGATGAGCCAACACTTTCATTATTTTAATCACAGGTTTACGTTCGTAAGCCAATGTTTAATAACTGAAAACTAAATAAAAGTCTTTAAAATCACCAAAGTAAGAGGTTTTAGTCTGACTTACACGAAGGAACAACAAATATTTATTAATTATTCTGTACATACGAAATCGTGTTTAATTGTACACCATACCATAAAACTAAAATCTAAAACTTTGAATTCAATCAAGATAACTTTTTAGAGTTGACAACAAAATGGCCTAATAAGTGGTTCACCTAAAACACTCGCGCATTCAAAGTGTTTCACTTTAAACGAATCTACATGAGAAACATTTTAAAGTTTATACATATATTCAAGCAGGTTATGCATATAACACGCATGATTTATACTATTATTTTGTTGATGTGTATATGATTCAACAAAGCAACTATCCGAATATTTTATATCCATGCTCAAAAGGCTGTTATTCCCTTAGCATTAATTATTGACTTAATGATTTATTGACCCCCACCAGCCTCACTGTTTGGGTAATAATATTTGCAGGTTACGTGGTGAAGTGTCACTGAATTACGAGTTTATATTGAGTCAGTACGTAAGTAGTAATCTTGTGACCTCCATTACAGTTTAGACATAGTCATTGCCAGCAATAATATGCATTTTGGGACGTTTTGTCAGTTTTTGCTGCCAATTCGGAATCTGAAAGGACATGAAAAACCATGTTTTGCGCATATTTTTGGAGCAACTGCCCATGGAGAGCCCGCATTTATTACAAAGTCTTATTACTAAGTAAGAGTAGTAAATTCATGAAAAAGGTGATCTAAAAAAAGACATTTTACGATGTTTCTTCGTTGGGACAATTATTAAAAAGTTTTAATCAAAGGATGAACCAAAATATGCCAAATCGTGGTGTCCATACTTAAGCAATCCATGACAGCCACTTAAAATGTTGACTTATAAGCTTTGAAGCTTATTGAACTTATTTAACTGAGTGATGACTAAAAAGTTCAAAAAATTCATATAGCTATTTCTATTGAACAAAGCATATGTCAAATTGCGTCATTTTAATCAGCTAACCACGAGGTTTGAATGCAATTTGCTAAGTGTCCAATTGCAAGCATTTCTTACTGTATGATCAAAAATTAGTTCTTAACAATTTAATTAGACTTTTGCTTCGACGATTCTACGTAATTTTACAGAAATAAGCATTTGACATATTTGTTAAACATCCGAGTCTGGTAAACATTTTTGTCCATACAGAAATTTTTAATTGATCTTGGAAATGAAGCTAGCTTTTTGTGGTAATATACACATTGTAATGCAACATGTGAGCCTCCATTTAAACAAGACTTAAAATATTGTCGGAACGTAGAAAAAACGTGAGAAGACTATATGTAAGGATGCTAATACGTTAAAATAAATGGGATAAAACGTGAGCACGTGCTTGTGTAGAGTAAAACTAGTTTTTAACTTACCTTTTCATATTCGCTTTGGTTTCAACAGCAGACATAGTAAATTTTTTATCTTGTGGTCTTACATGAATATATTTAAAACGATGAAATTAAGATAATATATTATTCAAACGAATTGACTGTTATTAGACATATTTTATAAGCTTTTTTCCAATGCGAACAAGGAAAATATCCGAACTGCAGAGCGAGTTGATACTCGATATAACCACTATTGGCATGTAGTTTTTACACCCGATCCATCGCTCAGTACGTGCAGAACCGTAAACCGGAGAGAAACTATAGAGCATTTGGAACATAGGCGAACGAAAACCGATCTAGCACTCTGTTTTATGTAGAATGAACACATTCAACTAAAGAAAATTCAAATCTTGACTTTTCGTTTTATAGAAAAATGCAAAAAAATATAAGAATGAAACAAGGATCCTTAAAGTGGTAATGGCTAGTCCCAACTCGATATGCAGTTGGTGTGTTTTCCTTGTAAGTCTCATGTGTAGTCCATTTTGCAAACGTGACCACTCGTGATTGCACTGCACATAGTGACTTCTTTCTATCTAAGAAATGATTCTATCGCAATACTTTTCATGTGTTTCACAAGAAATGATATATTTAAATGAGCTCTTTTTGGAGTTTAAATATTTCGAAACGATTATCATTTTTATCGTTTCGACTTGATTTTTTGAGCTTATAAAATATTTCATAGAAATTACGTTAGTTCGCTTTTTAATTAGCCGTAGTATTCGCTTCACTTTGAACTTTTGAAAAATCTACCAAAATGGGTTTGTCTTGCGTAGAAACAAACATATTTAAATTTCTGGACGCATTTCATTTTTACTTATGGCCGTTACCCATTCAGTGGGACACTAGCTATACTAAGCTTTACATTTTAAAGCCTTGCTTAAAATACTGGGCTTCTCTGGTTTTCTTTCTGGCGTTTACATTTATATATGCGATTACAAGTGGTTTTACTGCATTTTATATCAGTTATTGCTATAGTGCTGAACGAATTGAAATAATGGTTCAAATGATATTATGTATCGCCCTTGGTACTGCTGTTCTTTTACTTGTAATAATTGGAATCAACTCCAAGCTATTAGTATCAACTTTTAACGAGGTGATATTACTAACAGAACAAATAGAAATAGGTAAGGAATATCGACATATATTCATCTTAATTCTAAACTTTAAATTCAAAATCCCTCGGCAAATAATCAATTCATGAAATTATTTGAAAATCTGATATTTGTAGCATATCCTAGCCATTTAAAGGAAAAAGTGGATTTCAAATATATTTTGAAGTTTTCAGTTGCTCCTACAATAGCAATGTGTGTTATTGTGGTACCAACAGCATTCGTATCGACAGGATTGGATACGTTTCAATACATTGCAGAGGAAATATTAGGAGACCCTATGTTTCGTTCAAACTTAACAATATTCGCAGCAAGAGTGGTCAGATATTTGTTACTGTTAATGGCTTGTGTAGAAATATCACGCTGCGCGGCGTATATGTACACACTTTTTCTGATGTTTTTAATTCGATGGAAAACTGTTCTCGTTACTACAGTCGTGTTTTGTAAAAATGAATCAAAGCTCTGTTACCTTCACATTAAATACCGATTAGTTATACAAACCATTCGAGATGTTTTTGAGACACTATTATATGTAGCCGTTAGCTTGGTGTTTTGGGCTATTGTATGCACAACTTGGATCTGCGTAAAATGCTCACCTTCAAAAATAGGATATCTTTTGTATGCATGGTTTGTCTTTGTAGTTTGCACATTATTTTTAGTTACAACATTGTTGCTCACATTACTCTGTAAACTTTTGGATTTAGATGACTTGGCCGTAAAAGTTAACATTTTTATGGCAAAGCGAAGTATGGGTATGAAACAGACTAGGCAGAAGAAAATTACATTTCTTCGTGTATCAGCTGTACGACCAATTCGGCTAAAATGTGGCGTGTTTGCTTACTTTGGAAGGAAATTTTTTGTGGATTTCTCATGGGTGTTATCAGTTAGGGTTTTCGATGCCATTATCATTTTTCACTACTAGGTTAATTTGTGCTTGGCAAAAATTAGTTTAGAATAATTCGATTATTATTTTAAACATGAGTAAGAATGTACAATATATTTAGTTGCTAAATATGTCCTGTAAAATACAGAAAACCAAAAAGTTTAACATATGTTGTTAAACAAAACTAATATATTGAAGTTCGTGTTTTCATATTATAAAATATAACAACAAACCATACTTAATTATAAATAGTATAAAATCTTCAAGTCGTTTAGAAAAGTCGATTGCTTTAATTAATTGTTATAAAACTACTTTTAACTATGTGAAATAAAACGCTATCTGAAAAATCAATAACTGTTCTCATTACATACCAAGTGATAATCCGGACATTGAAAAATGTACTCGTTGAATATAACTAGATAGTTCTTAAACCAGAACCAATTCTTAGTCCATTAATTAGTTTTTGTCTTAACAATAACTATACTAGTGTCTGATCTGAAAAATTGTGTATTATTTACAGCCTTTGATTTATTTTTTGAAACCCTTGTCAGAATTTCAGCCACGTTAAATTTAAATTTAGCTATTTGTGTTTCTACTTTTTTACAATTTGCGATCAAAAATGATATAAATCTGTTAAACATGTAATATTTGGAAATTTCTAAACAAAATTCGATTAAGCACAGACTAATTATTCCAAGCTGAACATGAACACTACCACAATATTGTGACTTAAACTTAAACCAAGTGGAGTATTATAATTAAATTTATTAAATTGACGTTGCATGTTATCTGACCGTCTCCATGCTGAGTAATCTTTCCATTGTTTACCAATTCCTGATTCATGCATTGCCTTGATTTTAAATAAAATTGATTTGATATAATGTACCCTTTGTAACCGCCAGCCTTTTCTTGTATGCAAAATAGTTTCTTTGCCTACACTTACAATTTGGTTAATACTCTTAGCAGAACCTTTTTTAAGTTTAAGAAGCCGTTGCTTTAATTCCATAGTAATTTCTCTTAATTCACTACTCCAGCTCACAAAAGCCACATTCTCACAACTTTCCAATTTACTAATGTACAAATCCGATTTGTTGGTCATCTCCCACCATTGATCTTCCTGGGTTAATTTTTGGACAAAACCCAAAATTTTCTTGTAATTTTTTGTAACATTATTATCCTCTGCGAAGATCATTATCTGTGATAGCTCGTTATGGATTATAGTTTCTGAAAAAAGTTGCGTCAAGAAGATCCCATGTAGGCCCGCAGATTTTATATAAATTGAAAAGTTTTTGCTCATCAAGTCGTTATAGTTTTCGGGTTTTATTGGAGATAACGGTGCAGTAAGGGCTGTAATATTTTCTCCTTTGTAAGCATTGCTTAAAACTACTAAACCAATTATCCAAGCACCTGACAAAAAGTATAAGTATTGTTCCCTATTTACATTACTTGCGTTACAGTTACCTTGTTCCAAGTATGTTACAACTGGATATATAATTTGACTTGAAAGTTTCCCTAATTTTATAATCGAACTTGTTAAATAACTATACAAAAAGAATACTGCAGTCGTTATACCAATTAAGACTAGATACCACATCCAAATCCACTGATCAAACGCAGATATATACCCTTGTAAAGAAAAACTTCCTTTTGTGATTCCCCCGCACGTTAAAAACTCAAGAGATTCTTGGTAAATGGCCATTTGATGGGCATCTGAACTTTGGAATTTTACATTAATCTTAAAATCATATGAAGTAATTCCCAAGCACCCGAGAGTAAGCGTATTATTTTTGTACATTTCCCAAACCACTAAATTATCATACTTCATCCAAACTTCAAAAGTTTTAAAGGATGCGGGCTTAATTCGAAATAATTTTTCCATCATACATTTTATTTTGATAAAAGACTCTTGTGGCGTGTTTGCGTCGATAAGACCCCACGACGCTTGTGATTCGTCTTTGTCCTTAAGATTTTCCAATTGTGATTGTAAATTTTGGTCGTTTATTATCACTTTGTAATCAAAATAAATTTCACGGGCAGGAACAACTAATGTGTAAGTATTGTTTGAAGATTTGTTGGTCGTGTCAACTTGGACAGATATTAAAAGTTTCACAAAAAGATTCGCCACCGCAGGAGGTCGTACCACCAAGTTACTGGTATCTACTTTCTTAGCCCAATTGTCTACAAATTCTACAGATGTTTTATTTGATTCTGCTATAATTAATACTTCGAAAACACCGAACTTCTCAAATGTCGGAGTAACAAAGCGACCGTGTTCTCTATTAATCCAAGACAAGTCATAAGGACACATTGGTTTTTCCATGTTGTCTAGTATTTCATGTTCACATCTTAGAACTGGAAATAGAAGGTATGCAAATTCTTTTGGAAATTGCACTTCAATATTTTCCAAATTTATGTGAAATTGAACCGCACAGATGTAACGTATAAGTTTTGGAGAGAACACAAAAGAAAAGAGTGGATCGACTAATTCACTGGTTTCAGTAAAATTTCCAGTAATTTTTATGATGTCGTATTGGTTCAAAATTACTGGAAAATTAAAAGCAGTGTAGTCGAACCTTAATGGTATTTCATCGAACAAGTTTTGCTCGGTATCGTTATAGTACATTTTGAAACTGGTTACATGGAAAAGGCAATTCGGAAAGTGGTCAAATATAGGATTCAGATTTAGGGACTGCAGAGCTTGTAATTTATTAACACAGCTTGCCAGAAACATTACCAATGGCAATTTGTTTGTTAACATCTTTTTTATATTAATATTTCAATCAAATACTTTTTAAAGTGTTCGTTTTTGGCGTCTTGATGCTGATGTTAACTCTTATACCTTCAATTTCTCCTTTTAAATACGTTCCCAAGTATGCACAGTTTATTTCAGAAAATAAGTTCGGTTTATTTTTAATAATGTATTAAAGTAAATTCCATTACTACAATATTATAATAATAAGCACAAGTAAGACATATCATAGAAACTAATTTATGGCACAACTTATTATTAATTACGTGAGTACTTTTAGACAAACATCCGCGGTAGCTTGCTTGTACCTCATTATTTTCGTTTCCTAATTAAACTTGTTCTAACGTTAACTTTATATTCATTAGGTTTGAACACAAAAACATAGTTTAGGTTGTTTTTGTAAGACAGTTCATCAACAAGTTTTAATTATCTTAGTGTTTTTATAACAATTTTTAGTTTGGTTATATGTATTTGATGGAACTACAGGTAACCTACTTACAATTTATCAAGTATTTATGTTTACTGAACAAACTCGATATTTACGTAAAGGGAATAAATGCTCACCTAACTTTTATAATGTACACGAAGTTAAATGTTTTAAAAAAACACAAGTTTTCTTGCCCTCACAATAAGATCTTGTGAAAAAATATTTTAAAAGTTTTCTAAAAATGCTAAAGAATGGAAAATGCAAGTAATCCAAAGCCAAATACAATGTTCACCACTTGTCGTCTACCTCTTGCAATCATAATTATATTGCTATTACTACTCAAAAATCAAGCAAACACAAAATTACTAATATAAGTTGAACACAGAATACAACTACTATATTATGACTTGAATTAATTCCATACGGACTATCATAATTAAATCTGTCAAACTACACTTGCAAATTGTTGCAACGACAGTTTGACAGACTAAGTTATAATTTAAAATGTAAACTTTGTACAATCTGCATACAGTTTCCTTTATTTCGCCATTCTACTTAAGTTTCAGCATTGTTGAAATTTTAAATAAAATTGATTTGACGTACTTGACTCTAGCCAAAAACCAAACCAGCACAGAAGAAGAAATGATTGTTCCTCTCGTGAGAGTGCAAATCTCTCCAGTTTGCGCGCAGACAAAAGCTGGGCTATTTTCCTTTATTGCTAGTTTTGTCCTGACAGGGTCAATTTTCATACATACACTAAGAATCTTAATATATTAGATATAATAAAAGTGCATAAAAAACTACATGGTCAGGGATAAATGTTTTAACTTTCATTATTGTTCCTTTGCAATAAAGGCATAACACATAGAAGTTAAACTTGTTATTTTTACCCTGAAGACATTTGTTTGCAAATGTTGTCTATTAAAACAACTATTTTGTAACTAGCCATACGGTTTAAATTTTTAATGAACAAAGCTCGTGTCACTAAAACATATTAGTTACGGAATAAGCTTAGGCTAAACTTCAATCCATGATACTTGTGTATTTGCTCCTATTGCGAATATTACCCCGTTTTAATTTTTAATTTTTTTACTGAACATTATGGTATGTAACAGTACCTGAAATTACATAAAATCTTAAAGCCACCTGTCTATAAGCTGGAAATTTAATATCCAAATTAATAAGCCAAATATATACTAAACGTAGAAACCTAATCAAAACCTCGAGCTGGGTCTTTGAAGTTGCTAGTTAGATACCAGATATTGACCTGACATAGTTGAACTCAGCCTTTAGTTTTGAAAATTTAGAATTTCTACTTATTTATTTCTCTTTAGATTTCTTTTCGTGAAAATTAGCAAAAATGACTGAGCTTGTACCCCAATTTCCGATGCATATTGAGTCCAGCTGCTTAATAAATACTGTGTCAGCTCACAATCGACAACCTAATATTCATTATTCAGAAGCAACTATTGAAACGCCACAACATTCCTACACGTATTTCAAGGCAAACCATTTCAAGATTAATATTCCGAAAGACGTATTAAATAGTGATAACCTTACATTAAAACAGGGACATCTTGGATTCACAATAAGTCAACGAAGCACAACTCAATGCGTAATTTTTATTTTGCTCACAACAAGCTTTACGGAAACACATTCAGTTATCCAATATAGTGGATTTTCTACATCTGATGAAGTTGTATTTCTAATAAATCTTGATTTTAGTGCTGGAGCCCAAGTAATTCTATATTCATTTTCAAAGCTAATTTTTCTGTCAAAATTGGAACCATTTCATGCCCCACTCCTTTTCTATACAGACAAGGGCACTGATATTTTTATATATTGCTATTTTTGTCCAAATCGAAACACATTTCATAGCTTCCCCGAAAATCTTAGCAAACTAGATATATTGAAAACGTATAACATGCTAAATGGTCAAGGATATGGCAAGCATGTTCGCGTTGAGTTGCCATTTGGCATTCCAGGTGCCCTAATGTATGATGAATTTTCATCATGTCTAAAAGGGTTTACAGGGCTTAGCACAAACCTGAAAGCTTTAAATAGAGCCTTACAAAGATGCCATCTTACAGAAGCACTGCACGTTTCCCCAATTCAAGACATTCTTAACATAACAGTCTTGATAAATATAATAGACTTTCCTGTCTCGGAATGGAAGACTGAACATTGGTTTGCCCACCTTGTAACATATGAAAGTCTTGTAGGTGCAATGCCTCTGGAAATAGTGAACTTACGAAGTCAAATTTACTTTGCAGAGTTTGACGCATTTTGGACTGGAGTAGCTTGCGCAAATGTTGAAGATTCATCTGTTTTTGATTTTTCAATGCTTACGGCAATGACGCAAATGGTCTGGTTGGGTCTAATAATTGTAGTTTTGCTTTATGGGTTTGTGTGCAAGCATCTCATTAAAGGTATGGACATTCTTTGGCCACTCTTTGGGATATCTTGTAACTACCATCATCCACGGTTATTTCTAGCAATACTTCTTATGTCAATGGTTTGGCTGTCAGGTACATATCAAGGAGGCATTTCATCAGAGAGCATGGCGTTTGGGTCTTTTCCAACTGCATTAGATTTTATTGATAAAGGTTACAAGATTGAAACTGGGGATCGATTTGGATTTTTATTGCAATTTGCTGATATGTTTGTACCTGAAAACTTAATAAGTAAATTCAACTCATTACTGAATGGTAAAAAGATAACACAAATAGCAATTGGAAATGCGTCTGGAAGTGAACTTGATAAAAGCAAATTTGCAAACTTTCTAGAGAAATGTACAAAAACCAAAAGGATTATTTCAAGTTTTATTCACGATTCTTTTGGTGTTGGCTTTTACGATATTTTGAAAGATAAAATTTGGCTGGTTGAGGACAAATTTTATTGCCAAGGATTTAATGCTGCTAAAGACTCAAAGATTGACTTAACATTTACCGCTCGAATGAAAGGATACTTGTCAAAAACATTTATGAAAACTCTTAATAAGATGGCTGTCATGGGAATTATGATTAAGTTGAAAAAATTAAAATATTCCTTGAGGCAAATCATTGTGGCAGGTAATTTAAAAATTGAGCCAAGTGGTAAGCTACGAGATCCTGGAAAAATTCAGTTATGGTCACCAATAGGTATAATTGCTTTATTTAGCTTAATTGTAGCACTTTGCTTACTTGCAATCCAATTGATTCAAAGGTTCTTTCGGCTGACAAGAAGTTGTGAATCTCGTGTAAGTAATCGAAAAGCTTAAGCAAAATATATATTACTTAAAATAAAACGGACTTTACGCAATTAAGTTCCTAATGATAATCTTAAGTGGGACTTTATCATATAAGATTACTTAATTTAATGTTAATTCTTTAATAATAATTATAATACATTATTTAACTATTTAACGTTCACTACTGTATCTTCTTGTCAAAACCTTGTTTCACAAAGTATTGTTTTGCAGAATTTGTGTAAACAGCAGTGTTGGGGATGGATAAAAAATTTCGGTATCCGTATCGTTCTCGGTTTTGTCCTCAAATTATCTGCGGTATCGTTATCGTTCTCGGTATTGCATATAAGTAACTCTTCGGTATCGTTATCGTTTTCGTTATTCAGTTTAAAACGATTTCGGTACCGGTAGCGTTATCGTTATTTCATTAGCTCAATTTTGTCGCAAAGCAGGCTTACAGTGTAAGGTAACATGACATTTTTTGAGTATTTCAGTGCCAGAACTGTTTAAAGTCTTTAGAACACATTTTAATACACGAAGTAGCAAAATACGTTTCTTTCTAATCTCCAGAAACGGCTAAAAATCAGCAAAAACTGTCGGTAAGGTATCGTTATCGGTACCCAAAATAACGATAACGTAACGATAACGTAACGATAACGATCGTTATTTCTACCGCGGTAAATAACGATCCCCAACACTGGTAAACAGAATGTACTTACAAATGTAAGCTAGGTATATTCAAATAAACTATTAAACGTTTATTTGGTATTATTTAGGATTATAAAGTACGCTTTTAACAGTTCTAAACGTCAAGATGCGTCTGCATTTGCACATACCAAGTAGTTAAAAATCTTTTGTGATTATATACATGCATCATGCAATATCGATAGATATTTTATTAGTAGTGAAATCACGTCAGGCTAATAAAGCTGCAAGCAAACTTCATTCAAAAATGTTTGCTAGCATATTTTATACTTCTTAAACATATATGACGACTTAGGAATAAATTAAATGATTTCGGCCGTCTCCATATTACATTCCGTCATAAGGTATATATTAAATGTTTGCTAAAAAATTATTTCTTAAATTATTTAATTGTTGTTCATTAAGGTTTGTAAATTAACTTGATGAATTATTTAGTACCACATATGTATGGTTTTCTTACATTATATCATGTTATTTTGCAAAACGAGCATGATATTTACATAAAGTGAATAAATACCCACTCACATAGCCAATGCTGGGGAAAATACATATATTTTTTTACAAATTTGTAACATAGAAACTCAAGTTAATGGATACTAGAGAAGTAAGACTATTGGTGAACGGACCTTATGCTTCTGAAACTAAATCATTTAAGTGAGGTTTCAAATACTTACTGAAGGAAAACCACCGCAATATGAGAAAACTCAAAACCTTAACTTGGCTTTACGATTAAACTGTATTTGTTATAAATCTTTACTAAACAACCAGTTTGGTCTAGTTTAAATACTCCCTCGAATTACGTCATACATGTAAAATATAATCATGTTTTAAAATTTCCAACTCACTTTCAATATTATCAAATTTTGTAGACTCAGTAAAATGAAGTTAGATATAAGATTTGATGAGTAACAATGTTTTAACTTATTAGTATGTCGGTTTAGATTGCTAGTTTGTAAAATAATCCGCAAACATTGTTTGTAACCAATGGCTGAGTTTTCCCAAATGTTTTAGCTGCCGCACTAAAACGTATTTTCCGCCAGCAAAATATTAGTGGCTACATCATCATAAATCTTTTCACCAAATATATCGTGTTTAGAACATGATCGTTTGAGTTTTACAAATTTAATCAAAAATATTTTAAGCACTTTTAAACAATCAGTTAAAATAAAATAAAATAATAAATTCTAAGTATCGCGTTTGCAGTTCTTAATAAGCTTCGTATTTTTGGCAAAGCCGTATTCATTAATCCGCCAAATATTACCATCGAACCACCCAGGGTAAATAAACTCATCTTAAATCGACAATTTGTCACATGCTTAGTTTCCGTAATATTTCTTTACTTTTGCTGATGTTTCTAGTTACAAATCACAAAATATACGCTGAACTTTTCGGCCTTACAATTAAAACGTTATTTACTGCGCTAGATATAAAGATATCTTGAAATAACTTACACAACCTCTTACAAAAATTGACAACTTTGTTAGCTCTGAGTAACAAATGATGGGTGCTGATTTCTAAAGTAAACTCAAGCAAACACACTATTATTAATATAAGTTGAACATAAAATACAACTACTATATTATGACTTAAATTTAGCCTATATGGAGTATCATAATTAAATCTGTCAAACGTTCTTTGTAAATCGTCTGATTTTCTCCAAGCTGCATACTCTTTCCACTGTTTAGCAATGCCAGACTCCAGCATGGCTGAAATTTTAAATAAAATTGGTTTGATGTACTCGACCCTAGCCAAAAGCCAACCTTTCCTTGTAGGAAGAATACTTTCTTTTCCAACGCTAACAATTTCGTTAACATTATTGACCGACATATTTCTAAGTCCAAGTAATCGTTGCTTTAACATCATAGTTGCCTCTTTAATTTCACTTTCCCAACTTACAAAAGCTATGTCTCCACATTTTTCTACTTTACTTAGAAACACATCTGTTTTATTATCTACTTCCTCTTGCTGTTCTTCTACAGTCAAATTTAGAACAAATCCAAGAATTTTCCTATATTTTTTCGTTACATCATTATCGTCTGCAGACAATATTGTTAGTGCAAGCTCATTGGCAACTGGTACATTCGAAAACAGCTGGGAAAACATACTAAGACTAGCACCGGCCGATTTCACATAAACTGAAAAGTTCTTATTCATCAAGTCATCATAATTTTCTGGTTTTACGGAAGATAATGGCGCAGTTAGTGCAGTTATATTTCCACCTTTATAAGCATTACTTAAAACAACTAAGGCCATTATCCATCCACCTGACATAAAGTACAAATATCGTTCACCACTCGAATTTCCTGCGGCACAGTTGCCTTGTTCTAAATAAAGTATGATTGGATACACAATTTGACTCGTAAATTTGTTTATTTTTACCAAAGAACCTGTTAGGAAATAATACAAAATGAATACAGTTGTTGTGATGACAACAAACACAGCAAACCACATCCAAGTCCATTGATCAAACGCTGAAATGTAACCATGTAACGAAAACCTTCCAGTTGTTATGCCACCACATGTTAAAAATTGAAGAGTTTCCTCTTCAATAGCCATTATATGTGATCCTGAACTCTGAAACAAAACACCTAGTTTTTCTTTAGCTAAACTTTCGTTTAAGCAAGATTTAGATTGAGAGTTATTCTTATACATTTCCCAAATTACAAATTGATCAGAGTTCATCCAAATTTCAAAAGTTTGGAACGAACGGTATTTGTTCTGTAATATTTCTTCTGTTTTGCACTTTACGTCTAAAAATATCAAACCTGGTGTATTTGAGTCCTCCATTAACCATGAAGCTTGAGACTCTTCTGTGTCCACAAGGTTATCCAAATAAATTTGCAATTCATTGCGGTTATGTAGTATTTTATAATCATACAGTCTATCACTATTGTGAGCAAGTGTAACAAGATAATATGAAAACTTTGTAGTTTTGCTTATAAGATCAATGTTTGCGTAAATTACTAATTTCACAAGGTAATTTGATATTGCAGGTGGTCGTACCACTGCACCAACAGAATCGACTTCAAAAGCCCAGTTGTCAACATATTTTAGGGAATCATTAGGTAATTCATTTATTACTAGCAATTGGTAAACGTTGAACTTTTCAAATGTTGGGGAACGATGACGTCCATATTCCCAGTTAATCCATGAATCCGTATCATATGGACAAAGCGATTTGATTTTAACGTTGTCATGCGACCCATTGACTTGTTGACATTTAAGAACAGGAAACAAAAGGTACGCAAAATCGGTCGGAAATATCATATCTATTCCTTCCATGTTAATGTAAAGTTGAACAGCGCAGTTGTAGGGTATTATCTTTGGTGGAAATATAAATGAAAACGAGGGACCAAGTAGCTTAGTTGTTTGGGTAAAGCTATCAGTGAATCGTATTAAGTCATAATGACTCAAAATAACTGGATATTCGAAAGCTGTATAGTCATGCTTTAATATAATGTCTTCTTCGCTGTTATTATTATAAACTCTGAAACTTGTTATGTGAAAAAGGCAACCTGGAAAATGGTCAAATATTGGATTCAAATCCAACAGGTCGAAAGCATATAGTCCTTTTAAAAAAATTGGTACTATAATTAGTACTGTTAAAAAGGAAAAATAATGCATAATTTTAGAGTTTGTAGTTTATATAGACTTTAAAATGAACACTCAGTATTAAGACGTCAACAAAGTATCGACAGAAGGAATAAATTCGAGCTTTCAAGATAAGGTTTCTCGCATGTACATATCTGGATTTAAAAAACCATATTTGTAATTGAATTGTTTCAATAATGTATCAGTAGGGAAAATTTCTAAAAAGTAATTACTTAATGTAGAAGTAATTTTTTCGTTGTCATGTAAAAGTATCATCCAATAAAACAAGACTTTATATAATGTGGAAAGTTATGTCGTAAATACTAATTCACTAATTGCGTTTAATATTGTAATCTTTTATCGCTATAAAATAACACACGCGGTTGGCCTACATTAAGAATCGTGTGTAATTATAAATAGGTAGCTTAAGTATGCATTAGTTTTTAAAAACAGGTCAATTATTTTAGCATGTAGTAATAGCGGTCACTGGTTCTTGATTTCTAGCATAGAACTAAAATAATACGGTTACGTAAATAGTTAATTTATGGCCTTTTACACGTGGATTAAATATATTTGTACAACTACTTTGCTTCAAATGCATATTTTTTTTACTAGGAACCATTAAATGTTAGCCTTAATAACACACACATCCCAATTGCGTCGTAACTCATGTATATATGTCGTAATAAGAAATAATGCGCCAAATGTAAATATTATAATTTTTAATAAAGCAAAGGCAAACTTACCGTTAATTTCATGAATAAGTAGGACCGTTTTTTATCTGATGCGTAAAATACATAAGTTAAGAATGAAATCCTAGAAATGCTTCCTTTCAAGGGAATGTAAATGAAGGGTCTATATAATATGTCAGAAACCCTACTTGGAGTGTTACCTCTTGTCCAAAAACGCTAACCGAAATTTTACTTGTCGAATTTAAAACCGCCATTTTACTAGTCGAAAAATATTAGACGATACTAGACTTGTCGAAATTTATTAGGAGAATTTTTTAGTAGAAAATTATCGAACACAAATTTTCCATTTCATTGTGTATTCTTAACTTGAATTTATTAAACGCATTAAAATTGGATTCATTTACGTTATGTTAGCTTCTACGTTAATATATATTTCTCCTGCGTGTAACAATTAGTCGAAATGGGGGCGTGGGTTGTAATGTTTTCCTTCTAGACTATTTAAGCTTACTCTAATGCAGTTGCAAGGACGAATGTCGCTTTCACTTTCGCTAAATTATCACTTTTTATGACAAGTCCTAAATATATTCACGGCTAATTAGGGGTATAGGTTTGGGGAAATTTGACTTTTTGAAGAAGAATATTTCCTAAGGATCTAGTATACTTTCTTACAAACCAATCAATGCGCCAATCTGTTTTAGTCTCGTGATCGCCAGATTAAGTGTCTCAAATAATACTCATTCATATTATTATCAAATGATAGTTAGCCATCAATCATAATCATAATGTGTACTACTTTAAATAGCCTGTGTAGAGGTTTCGGTTCCATGATTCAAGCTTCATACATTCCATTGCACCATCTTGCTGACTAAATATAAGAATTTGGAAGCGTCCTTACAACGAATATTGTTTAACACCATTCACTTCCTTGTCCAATCAATACAACTTGTATTGTACCTGAAACTACTAGATATTTCCAGGGAGAAACTAACCTTCTGCCTGTCGTGAGTAATTATGACTTCAATGCACATTCAACTGCAATGCAAATCTGAAAATTAAATCGAATTCGCCAAATTGAATTTTGACAAGTAAAACATAATCGTCAAATGGAATTTCGACAAAATAATTTTTTTCGACAAGTATATTTCGCTTAACGTTTTTCGACAGGAGGTAACACGCCAAGCATCCCTTCTGACACATTATCGGCTCCCATAAAACACATCAGGTAATATAGCAGGTTTTTTCCCAATGTTTCATGTAACCAGTATCCTGTTACATTGAAATTTGGTTAAAATTATTGAGGTATGTCTCAATTTACCCCATCACCACGACGCGGCTTCCCCATCCGGCAATGCGTCAGACAGTTGGCCTGCAGCCAATAGGAAGCCGCCACCACATCTACACGCGACACAGTAGAAGACGAGGCGAGCATGATCTCACTCGCACATCATTCTCATTCTCACACTCTATCATTCATGTTGTCTTGTCTGTAATGTGTGTCTACTTCAGAATAAATCGTACTCTGACTAATCAATAAACTAACCTAACATAACTATCGCTTTCGAACCTCATAATCATCAACGCAGATAACGTGCTAGTGCAATTATTGTTCACTCAAACTTAAGATTAAATTCTGTAGCATAGATATGATGGTATTTAAGTGAATAAACATTCAATATATTGTTAAAAGCCAAGCTTGTTTCATTAGTAGACTCTCAAAGTTCTCTACAGGCCCTCTAGTGACTATTCGTTGTTTCCAAACTGCGGCTGGATGAGAGAGGTGAAAATCCTAATTTACTTCCTTTTACTAACACAAGTACTCTCCTTACATCCTGCATCCCAGTGCACCTGAGTCCGTAGCTAGCGTATCAATGCCACCACTTGAAAATAATACAGATTAACAATCTGCCTTATCCAAACTGTACTACTGTAGTATTCGTAGATGAGAATATTCATTAAAAGAACATGTTTATTAAAATCAGTAATTAAAAATTAGAAGGTTCAATTCGATTGAAGGAAATTCTTGACCTTAGTTACATATCACTGTACAAGGTTGAACTTCCTTATAATAGATAATTAGAAAAATTTATAACATGAAAATTCTAGTTTTATGTGCTTGAGAATATATGTATATCTCATACCACTATTCCCTTTTTCCTGCAATGTAATCTTTATAAAAGTATGAATGAATGCCAATAAAAAGTTAGTCTTGACTCAACACAAAATAAAGTGTGTGAATACTTCATTGGTTGACTCCGAAAATAACCCGCTTTCTGACGTGTGCACGCGTGTCCGTCGTGGATACCGCCACCTCACAACTAACCACACCGTCGGATACATCCGTGGCTACTCCGCTATTTTTTGGACAAGTTTTCGTAACAACCCCATACATTATACTCTCTTGACTAAACACAAAATAAAGTGTGTGAATACTTCACTACCACAATCGGAACTCTAGAACACTCTCAATCATTCTAAAACCAAAACAGAAATTAAAATAACGGAAACTATCCCAGTTTAAATATTCTGCAGTGTTTCACACATTATCTACGTCATTGAATATTTAATGTAACTTGAAGTTCTGATGAGAACATTAATGAAAAGTAGCATGTTTGTAAAATATGTTAATCAGTAATTAAAACTAGAATGTTCGATTAGGAAAATTATTTACCTTAATAATAATACAAGGTTGAACTTCCTTGTCAATGTCAGATTATAAAAATGAATAACTTGTAGAAACTACTTTTATATGTATGTGAAAATATGTATAATGCATTCTTATATTTCCTTTTTCCTATATTGTAAAAACCTATATAATGTATGAATGTTCAATAAAAAGCTCAGTCTTGGGTTAACCTAAAATCAAGTACGTGTTCTCTTCAATTCCACGAAAAAGGAGAATTTCCCATACACCCTTAGGACGGTAAATCAAAACCACAGCTTCTGAACTATCTCTTTAATAAATTCATTGAAACTTGTATAATGGGAACCACATACATTGGATTGCCATTTTGGTTTAAAAATTCAATTCATTCTATTTGATATTGTTACGAATTGACGAGTTTAACAATAATAACTTTATAAGTGTTTAAAACATACAATGAATCTAGTTTTGCAAAAACACAAGTAAAATAGAATATGACAAAGCAATTGCCTGATCTGGCTTTTCTTTTAAACTAACCAGACACCAAAAGCTACTTGTACTATTAGATATCAAATTATGATTTTACGAAATTCTCCACAGAATTTAAAATGCATATCTGTTGTTACGTAGTAATCTCATAAAATAACTCTGATCTAATAATAATTAATTATACATTTTAGATTTTAGATCGATAATATTTAACGGCAATGTGCCGAAGAACTGGAGATCGATTTGAGATGCTTTAGATTAAAATATTTCATTGTTGTTGTATTTTGGTGTCTAAAACACATAATTACTGGTCATACAAAATATTCCTGTTTAAAAATGTAATATCAAAGCATTTTCTACGTACTTCTGCAGCTCTCTCTCTTCATCCTAACCGGTATATCAATCACGGTCGGTAATAAATTTAAAAATTTGAAAACAAATTTAAAACTAAAAATTCAAAATAATATAAAATGCGTAAAAATAAAATGCAAATTCAAATTTAAAAATGGATTTCTACTGAAAAAATTTATGAAAGCTAGAAAAAAACAAAAAAAAAGTTGCAGCTATAACATCTTCCTCAGGACCGGCCTGAGGACTCTTTCTTCCCATGACCCCCGATGGTAATCCGTCACTTAATTTATAATTGACCCTAAGATCCGATTAAGACTGATCACCTAACTAGGTTGTTTCCGAAGAATGAATCCGTTTCAGACAATCGGCAGCCGCTCCTTCGTCTGTTCATGCGATGCTGACCCTCACTCTATCTTTGGGTCCCAACAACTTAAGTTCATCATGTTTAGTGCTCTAAGTTCTTTAGTCCTTTATCTTTCTGTTCTGATCTTTAATCCTTTTCTGTGTTACTAAATGAACATTGTGAAACGTATAATTCCTTGTTGTGTCCTATTTTAATCTCACTTTCATAATACGCAGTCATCATTTAAGTTGAAGAGCTGTACATAGTTGTTTTCTTCTGGCAACTATAGTGCAGTGTAATGATTCAGACCAAGTCCAAAGTCTGGATTACTTCACTCCTATTTTTCATCTAAATATTAATTTTAATTCCCCCCTTGTTTTGTAAATATTTTCTCAAGTAGTTGTCTTGCCTCCTGAAGACTTAATAAGAATAAACTTAGATATTATAAAATCGATACACTATCTAACACATCTATAAAAAAAATTGTTTTCACTTTGCGCTGTATTCACGTTTTCTCCGATTATATGCTACATCCATAAATCGAATCCGAAGACCACTTGTATAAACGGTAATGCAAAAAAATCATTTCAGCTAAGTTTAAAATCAAGAAACTAATGAATATTTAGACGAAAATCAAAGTGCCAAAGTTTCAGAGAAACGTATGAAAATGTATTGGCTATATGGAAAAGTATAGATCTGAAATAAATGCATTCAGAATAATAGTATTTGATTTTGCTTTCGCCAGAAATTTGCAATGTGGTAAATTCGCTCTCAAAGAGGTTTATTCAAAATCTGACATAAGTCAAAATGTTACGCAGAAGTATTTGTTTAGTAGATAATCTATATTGCCCATTACGTTTCCCGTATTTTAAAAAATTGCAATGCCTAAACACGCTTAAATTTTCATTTTTTGCTTAGTTTTCAGTATTTTCTTATTACGGGCACTTTGGTACGAATGACCGATTAATATTTTTTTATTTTAATATGAATGCAACTTCACAAAAACAACTAGGAGTTCATGATGCCATCTTTTATCATTTAACTTAAAAGTCACATATTTTAACGAGCAAGAAAAACTACCTCCTTCGAAATTGAAATAGGTATCAAATTTGAAATTATTAAGTCACAGTATACATTCCCACCAGACAATGACGGGGATTCATTTAAAAATTAAAACAAGTGCGTTTGGAAAGCAGCATTTTCGGTTTTTTTATTCGGATTTTATTGTCGAAGAAATTGAAAACGGCTGCTTTCCTTATGATAAACATTGTCAAGATTCTTTTAAACTTCCAATACTATTGCTAATTTTTTTATGAACCCGTCATTTGAAGTTAAATTTTCAAGAAAACTCACAAGCCACAGAATTTCATAAATTCAGCTGCATACATATATTTTTTTTGTTAATTTGAGAATACAAGCTGGATGTTTTTTAAAATAAGATCCAAGGTAAACTTGATGTTATCAAATTTTACACTTGTAGGGAAAGTTAACATTATTCTTTTCTCCTCTTTTTCAATCAAGTATTGTTTTCTCCTTTTTTGTTTTATGTGCAACAAAAAAGCTAATGAACAACAAAAAAATGCACCCTTTTTGCTAAAATTTGTCAACGAAAACCGACTACCTCCTCTTTTTTATTAATCTTGTAATTGCTCTCGAAAGACTTTTATACTTTTTACTATAATGATTTTGTTGTTTCTTACATAATTATGATCACATCGATTTATGTCCAAAGCTTTGTCACAAGTGATTAACTTATTTTCTTTTACGTAATTTTTTACTGATATGATCGCATAAAATTACTAGGATATTTGATTATTGATAATTTATCGCTCATGATTCTGTATTATAACCCTGACTATGGAATTTTCTGTTGAGATATACATTACACTATAAAATATCAAGTACAAAAATCAAATCCGTACGGTTTCTTATGATGTTTCCTCTTAACTTAATGATGGATTAGGATAACTCTCTCAAAACGATGAAGATGATGAAGAGCTCTATTGCTGTCTATGGTGAGTTATTTCTGCTAACAAGAGTGAAGCAAAACTGGTACTAAAAGTCCGACGAGAAAATGTTTTCTGTGATTTTTCCAATAATTTGTCCTAATTTTAAAGTGACCAGCGCCTAAAATAATACCAATGAAATTTTGGTTGTTTGATATCATTTATCAATGTAATTTTTTGTGCTTAATGATGTGTTAATAAACTTTAGATAAATATTTTGGTTGAATAAAAATTACACAGAACTTACGAAAATGAGAAATTCCAATCACGCAAACAAAATTCAGGAAATTATCGTGAAATCGTCAAATAATTACCTTCCAATTTTGACTATTTTGATTTTAAGCTTTAAAAACTGGAAATAATTGATATTGCTATATAGCATTTTTTAAACTCGAATATAATGCAACTGATCATTTAAAACTAAAAATTTAACTTACTTGAAACATTTTTAAAACTTTCTCAACAAAACCAAGTATTTTATCTACATTACTTTTTTCTAATTTCTCTTCAGCACTTCAAAATTATTATTTTTAAAAAGTAATCCATTTACAATTTGGTTGGTAAACTGCAGCTCCTTTTCAGCTCACTCACGGTCACAATCAATTTTTTATTTAAGTTTCAATTTATTGTTGCTATGTAAACTTGGCAAATGATTTTTTTTAAACTTGCTACGTATTAACTGTATTGTTACTCTCAGCTCGACGGTGTTTTTACTCAACAGCCAAAGAGTGAGTAAGCCAACCTGGGTTCCTTCATACATGGATGTCGCAAAAATATGCATCTTTTTATTTCGTACAAATTTTTTTACAGTTTGTATGTAGTTTCACAAAAGTACAGACAATTCAGTAGACGTACTTAAATTACATTTGAAAAAGTTCAAAAAGGAGATGTTTTGTTAGCTTACTAACAAAACATAAGAGTAAATAAGAGTAAGAGAGTTTGACAGGAAGAGTAACTATGATACGTATGGAGTATGTGTAAGATTTGAGGTAAAAACCGGTTTGGTAAAATCTTTTATTCGTATTTCGACGTTACTATACTGATATTGAGTGTAGTATCGAATTATTATCATACAAGATTTTACCAGAGATTTATGTTTCATTTGGTCAGTTGTCCAGAAATAGTGCAGTTAAGTTAAGTCCAATTAAATTCAACAACTGGACCGTTAATTTGCTCAGTAGGTTATTAGGTGAGTATTGTTGAGGTCACTGGGCTGGCTTGATTAATATTTTATTCGGACACATATGCTCCATTGCAACTTTTTAATATTTTCGTTACTGATAATTTTTCCTAATCCAATGTATGCTTTTGCTGAGAGATGGGAATGACTTATAGTTGAACTAACAACATTTTCATTTAAGTTGTACAATGCTGTGCCTCTCATTTTTGCTGGATTTAATATGACGATAAAATTCCAGATAGAAATAAAACAACCTGAAAATGATTTCAATTGTGGTGCAAAACGCTATTTTCATCTGAATTTTTTGGACTTAAAACCACTTGTAACGATTCTTGAGTTTATTATTTCACACGTCAAGTATATTAAAATAATAATACAAGCATTCAATTTGTAAACTATATTATACAACCAAATATTTTTATTAAAGGTACTAACGATTAAGTTTTTGATCTTACCGTTAACAATTTTTTTAGTGAAATATTAGTGAAAATTGTCATTCGGAAACGAATTTAGTAAACCAACATAAAATCATATTTAATAGTTGAGCAACCTTGCTCAATTTTAATATTTGTTTAGTTTATTTGGGTAAACCCATTTTTATTAAAAAATTTCATAGATTCCTTTACATTTGAAACCTATTATTATCTTAACTTAAAGTTATTGCAATAACAAATTTAATGTATTTCAATAAATTTAAAGTACGTGTACCATAAATAATTGTATTTGACACATATATCAATCCAAAGATTTTTAATGTCATCTTATAATTTTTTTCAAAAATGGCGTCTTGAGAAATGTCTTTTTTTATGAAAATTCAAATTGTCATTAACCCAATCAATTAATAAAAAATACTTAATTTGTTTTTTTACAAAACGCTAAAATA
>JAQFXM010001630.1:0-30389 GCA_034693345.1 Entomobrya multifasciata | reverse complement strand
TAGGAATGAAACGTGGACCAGGTCGTCCAAAGAAGCTAACTAAAGCATTGAATCTTTAAGTTAATTAGTTAATTAAGGTTTTGTAAATTCTGATGACAACCTATCTTTATTTTAATAAATAATTATGGGGCAAGCAATGGCATCTAATTTATTTTTATCGGAATAATTTTTCAAAAAAATGGGGGAAACCCTTGCATTTAAGACCCACCAAAACGATATTCCCATATTTTTTCCTTTTTATTTTTTTTGCTTATTTCTTTTTCTAGTAGTAGTTGTATTACCTTGTCTGTATAAACATGTACCTTTTATTTTGCCATTTAAAGTTAACTGTACCTCAAAAACATTTTGCCTTGTAATATTTATTCTGCAATCCTTTTTTATCACACCTTGTTAGTTTATTCAATTATCGAAATAATATGCCTAGTTGCTCTTAACAAAATATTAACAAACTTGAAATTTCTCTGGTAAGTTTTAAAACTGAAAGGTATCTGCCTAAAGTTAATTGTTCTACACTAATTATTTTTGTTGAATATTTACAGGCTACTGTTCAAATACTTAAAATATTCAAGAAAAACACGACATCGAAAAATCGCCGGTACCAAAGTTTTTGCACGTAAATTGTTATCTGTAGTAACAGTAATTAATTGTAAAAGACGGGACTGAAAAGTGTTTAAAAGTAAAAGATTTGTCCTCGTTTTTTCCTGATTTTATACCTTTAAAATTTTGGAACCACCAATGGTAAACCCTTTATATATTTTGTTGAATTTATGTATATTTGGAACATCAACCCCATACCGATTTCAAACTTATGTTAAAGTGGATTGGTAAAATGGTAAAATTTGGACACAACCTTCCACCAAAAAATTGGGCAAGAATTTGGCAGTTCAAAAAGACTTACCTCAGCATTAAATCTGTAAAGTTTAATCCATGCAAAATATTGTAATTCTGTCAGAAGGCTCATTTTCTTGCAATAAATAATAAGGGGACCAAGAATGAGGTATGACTATTTCAGAGATGATCTAATTTCAAAAAACGTAACAAGCCGGTGGCCTTAGACGAATTAAAACGATTTTTCCAATTTCGTTTGTCTTGGGAAGCAGTTTTCTGTTCTGTCATTTTTGTACTGCCTTATATTTGAGTTTTTAAACTTTTTCCTATCGAAATTGAACAAAAATGTGTATTCACAACAAAGATCCGCACCTTCATTCACGGGAAGCGCTTTAAGACGCTTCATTCACGTGAAGACGCTCTTCACGTGTGAAGAGGGATGAAGAGACGCTGGTGTTTTCACGAGAAGAGTGAAGAGGAATGAAGCGAGAAGCGCCGTGAATGAATGAAGCAATTTGAAGGCTCTTCACGCTCTTCATTCGTCTCTAAATCCGTCACAAAAACTATCTGATCGGTTAAACTGCATGCGTTTAAAGAGCAAAATGCGACAGCTGACCAAACTATCTCGTTTTATTTTACATTTTCTCGCTCAAAACCTTCATTACATGACGTAAACTGCATATTATAATTTTGAACGAAGTCAAAATGGCAAAACTATTGCTAAAAGTAAGCCTTGAAATTGAATATGAATGAATAGAAAATTTCGGTGAGTGAGGTTTAGCACACTCTCTTCACGTGAATGAAGACGAATGAAGACACTGTCCTATATTAGGTAAAAAGAATGAAGAGGAATGAAGAGCCGAAGCAGCCGCGCATCTTTGATTCACAATTTGTGAAATGATTTATAAAACTGACATAGTGTTCAAAAGGCGTAAAATTGTATGAAGCGTCCAAAGCTTTCCAGTACACATGAAGATTCTGCAATGAAAAAGTATAATTTCAACATTTTATAGAAAAACCTTTTAAATGAAAAACAATATATAAACCACTTAAGTAATGAGTCGGATTTACATTTACGTAATCAACAATCGAAACCATTATGAATGCCAGTGGTTCTTTTGCTTTATAAATGCAAAAGTAAATACAATTTTCCTTCTCAGTAAAACAGCTCGATGGCTAAGAATATGAATTGACGTTTGATGGATCCTTAGTAGTGAGGAATTATTCTTGGAAGCTGAAGGTGTTTTCACGACCTTTTCTCATGAACCCGCGTATTAATATTCTTAATTAGCATGTTAAATAACCCTAATTTACGTTTTCCAAAAATCTAGGTCAATCCAGTGAAGCCAAAAAGTTTCGAAAAATTTTTCACGCTCTGAGGTCACAGTTTTTGACCTAGAGACTTGTAATTTGGTATTAACACACATAACTAAAATAAAAAATGGAAATGGTAGCGATTTTCAAAACTAAAAAAAAAATTTAAACTGATTAATTTAAATTTAGTTCAGTTAAGGTTACATATGAGTACAAATATGAAATATCTATATGTAAATTAACATATTTTTTTGAGCTTTTGATTATCGCATGTTATGTTTGTTCTTGGATTTAAAGTAACAGTGATGGAACTTCATGAGTGCTGATCTCTGCGTCATGGGTGCTTTGGTAATTTAAATGATCATAACTAAATAAAATTCTAAGCAAAAATCAAATGGCTTTAATCGTTTATTATGTAAACGAAATGTAGATGATTTTAGATTCCGGGGGCAGTACCGATTCAGATATGAAGGAGCATTCCTATGAAATTTACGAAGGTAAAGTAGCTGCTACAGATTCCGAGGACATGATGTAGGTGAGCAATATCATGGAAACGATTTTTGTAGAAAGTACAGTACAGTAGTACAGACATACGCACCAGTTTATCTTGCCGTTAAGTACACAGCTAGTCTTATTAAATCAGCCGGACAAATTGTTGGAATAATAACATACAAGGACGGAAAAGTGTCGATTATAAAGTAGAATATAAACTTGTGACATATTGGACAGGCAGAGTTCATTAGCTAGCGGGTCTCTAGTGTTTCTACACCTTTTCCTGAAATCATACAGAAGCAGAGATGTCTAGGTGGATGCTTCGATGTTCGGCATCTGCACGACAGTGTTCACGTACATCTAATGAACATCTGATGCTTCTAACAGTACCGAGGATAGGTATTGTTCCCAGGAGGCTTTGAATATTTGATTTAAAGACATGCAAAGCAAGTTCCTTCAGAACGGTTCGCAATTTCTGCTTTCAAACAGAAGGTTCACAGAGAAACTATATTTATCATTATCAACAGCATCAACGCCTAAAATTCTATACAAACTGTTTTCGCAAAATTTGCGCTTCAAGATGCAGCCCTCATTGCATTGGCGTTCATTGATTTGCCACAAGCCAAAATACGTTACCATGAATTGTTGTTTATGGGGTTAGTAATTTCATGTCGTTGGTCATGTATCATCTAATCTTAATTTCCAGTGAACTAATTTTTACGAAATTATATTTAAAGCGATTCTTTTCGGCCATCTTGAGTGGGATCGACTCGCTCGCTGGGAGCAACTTCAGTATCATCAAAGTAATATTGAAGCAAGGGTAGAATAAATGCAGAGGCGTTGTTTGACGTGCCCACAGATATGACGCCTTGCATTGTGTTTTTAGGTAAGTCACTAATTCTCAAAGCTTTGCTGCCTGGCTTATAACTTATATTGATTTGTGTAATATCAAGCTAACGCGGAAAAGTTTAATAAACGTAGAAAATTATGAGATGGATTTACAGATGAATGTGATGCTTTATGTGGTGGGCGAGAAAATTGTGAAGGTGGAAGTGAAAAGAATGTCAAGACCCGATTTTTATTAGATATGGATAGTTTTGCTGGCTGTAATGACAAACACTTTACAAGTTGCATAAAATTACACTAGTGTATTCAAACAGGTTCACTGGATGATGGGGTTTTCCGTCCAATATTGCTTGTTGTTGACGATGGCCAATCTATTACAAAATCTGTATCTAAACATTCCAAATCGATACCATACTATGACGTTGACGGTTGCATAACGGCATCTATTCGCATATGGGAGCTGTAGAATGGTCTGCGACTTCGATAATGTAGGCGTCTTTCGAGTTCCAGATATAGTCTTCGGTTTATAGTATGTTTCGGTTTCTGCTGGTCTAGTGTTTTTCGATAGAGGCTCCGATTCCATATTTTAATTAAAAAACAATTCTCAAAATAATTTATAATTCACCGTGTTTGTTGGAGAGTTTTGAATGTTTATGATTTGTTAAATTCAGATTTACAAGTACTTACATCTTGAGCTGGAACAACGACCTCCACAGCTTCAGTTGGAACCGAAAATGCTTTTGAAGTGACCAAAGATTGTTTTCCAAACATTGACTCGAACAATGCCTGGCCTTTGATAAGAAAACTCTTTGTGAATGGAATATAGATGAGCATTTAAACTTCTAACTTCTTTTAAGCATCTTTTCTAATTTCTTTGTTGCGACTAAGCTTAGGAACGCGTACAAACATTTTGGGTTTTGGACGTTATGAGTTTTTTATTTCAACAAAATGTTTAAAAACGTTCGTTGTACGATTTCAAAAAAGGATAGTTGTAATTCTTTGAGCAAAATTTTAAACGTATATACTCATGAAAGGGTGAATGATTAGTGAAATATGAATTTGTGAAACTAGAAACCTAACTTGTTTAAATTAAGCAACATTAAGCATATGTGTAATGCCAGTAAGTATGCAGCACACACGCCCTTAAATTGGAATTTATATGCCGACACTTCTTATTCGTAAAATATTTAAATAAAATTACGTAAAATCTCGATTTATAAATAACATTCCAACATTTCTTAAAAGTATATTCGAATTAAGAGGTTCATGCACAAAATTCAATGAAATACTAATTTGAATAAATATTGCAAAGTCACATGGTACGTGCCAAGTTTACCACGCACCACGTATGTGTGGTCCAAGTATATATAAACCAACCATGCTACTTTTTCCCTATGCATTTGAATATGGGAAATGGCCGCGTTAAATCCCAATACACACAACCCCATAACCATAAAACCCTTTTTCTTCGCATTTTTGAACCCAACAATTACTCTAATGATTAAAACAAGAGTACATATGCTCCGTAAAAGCACTATGTTTAGTATGAATGCAAAGCAGTTCATGTATGTTCTCTTCGAAGTTCTAAAACCTCTCAAAATAAGTCAATCTTTAATCTTTATTTCCAAAGACTAGAAAGTAGACTTTTTATCTTTAGAAAGTACTTTCAGTGCGGTTAAGAAAGGAATGATAATTGAAAAATCCGCATCTGAAAATGAAATTCACGATGCTATAAAGGCATATCAAGAAGCTATGAAACATTTCATGCTAGCTGTTAAAACAAATGAGCTGAAAAAACAAGCTTTACAAGAGGAGCTGGAAGTGCGTCTCGCGTTTGATTCCAATATGGTGCAATATCTACAATCTCAAACTGAGCCAGCGCCAAAATTGTCCATAACGCAGCAGACCAGTATTTCTTCTTTTGGGGGTAGGATTCTGCATAATTATTTAATATTATATCATTATATCTATGTCATGGCAATGATTATTCAAACAAAATATTTATTTACAACAGCCCCCGGGTGCTGGAAAAAGCCATATAGCAAGAGCAGTAGCTGGTGAAGCAAATTAAACAACTGTAAGTTTAGATATGTTAACGATGGATCAAGACGAGCAAAGACAGAACTATTAGTTCAAATGAAAGGTGCTATTTATCCGACAGTTCCGACATTTTTTCATAGCCGCAACTAATACTCCCCAAAATTTGGACAAATCAATCCAACGGAGATTCGACAAGCTGCTATTTATACCCCATCCGGATGATGCTGCATGGCTTCAGCTTTTTCAAATGCATTTAAATGGCTACAATTTTTTCTGATGCTGCACTTTAAAATGCATCTAAATTATCCGAAGGTGTAATTGTTAGATATTGATAATTAAGATAATTGGTTCTTCCATTTCCTTATCCTTTTCCATTTCAGAGTTAAACCTGTTGTTCATTTCAGCCTTTCTGATTAATCTTATTCTTATAATTTTGTCTGGATGTAAATATATTCTTAATCAGCATGTCGCATAACCCTATTTTAGTAGGTCCGAAAAAATAGGGGTCAACCTGGAGCTGGGTAACACCCAAAAGTTTTTAAAAAATAGCCAGCTCTGCAGGACAGTTTTTGACGCCGGAACGTTAAATTTGGTATGATTATTCCAAACTAAGATCAAAACTTGGCGACGGTTTGCATTTAAAATTTCAAAATTGGTACCTATAACTAAAATGGAATCTGCATGTCAATAAACATAAGTAGTAGTGTATATATCGCTTGTGCAGGTGCTCCTCCAAATCATCGAAACCTGTTCGAAACAATCACGCTTATCGCCGATAGATGTGGTGGGCGAGCGCTTCGTCTGGTGGCGCATTGCGACACCTCATTTTGAAGGGGAAGAAGAGGTGGATGAGATGATGGTTTGTTTGTGCTGGGGGGAGAGGAGGGAGAGGTGGAAGGCTGTGTTGAATGTGAGTGGTTTTTGTGGGTTGAGAGATGTGGGTTTGAGCGAGAGAGGGAGAGAGAGAGATGTATTTGAGCTGAGTGTGTATGGGTTTGGGGATTGGGATGAGCGGATGAGTTTTGGTGATTGTTGAATGAATTGATGAATGTTCGTTTAGTTTGTGTTGAATGATGATCATGTGATCGAAATAAAGAGAATTTATTACAGAACAAAGAAGTGAAATATTCAATCGGTCATTTATTTTAGAAAACTGTTATTTAAAAAAAGATACAATGGTTTAAAACTAGATATATTTTTGGCAATAGGCAGTCTTACGGTAAACTCTCACTTTTGTGTCGACTTTCGAAGTCTGACTGTTTATAAAAATATATAATGAACAATGTTAACGAATAAAAAAGCGTAAAGCTGCTTATGAAATTAAAATGTCTCGAGTAAATATTTTCCTAACTCGACACTACATTTCACGATCCTCAACCAGAAGAGGATGGTTTTTAGCAAATTTATATTTTGAATTTGCAATCGCAGTGGTTGATGAACACTGAGCAGCATTATCTGCAAGTGAAACTTCGAAAAGGTCCATCTCGAAGTTGTCACAGTCTCTTTCGATTTCATTCCGCTCATGAGCTAGTGGCAGTGGTGAATGATGATCACTTTGTTCGAACAAATGTCGAAACAATGACATAATTTGTTCAAATAAGAAATCGGCAATTGTTGTGATGTACTTTTTATAGAACACATCAGTCCTTTGCGTGATCATTTGCCACCATTGTGGTTGAAGGCGGTTTAGAAATCCTGTTATTATTACGACGATCATTTTTATCATCAGTAATAATAAGACACTCCCTGCCAAACAAAATAGTTTTGTTAAGTTTAAGTACGTAGATGTTGATGAGTAATAAAAAAACTTACAATAAAAAGCCAACCAGAAACTGTCATTGTCATCCGATTTTGCATCATGTTCTTTCGTTACTTCATTGAAATCTTAAATAGAAATTGCAAATCTTTTTTTAACTTTTACTTTTATTTAAAGAACACTTTTTGGTCATACCTGAATTCAATGGTACCGGACGTGATGCATTAAAATCGCAAATCGATTTAACCACTTCTTCATTCAATGGTCCTGTGATGTATTCATCGAATACCCCATTAATGCTGCTATTGTGGTCAAGACACAGCTCAACATTTTTTGACTTGACAAAGTCACAATCACCGTTCAAGCAGACGTCACAAGGTAGATTGTATAAGCACTAATGATTTAAAGAGAAAATCTTGGTGTTAGCTATACAATTTTTAAACGAACAATTGTTTTCATGTCGGCCAAATCTGTAGCAACATATAAAAGACTTACCATGATTGATACTTTCAATGGTTTTTTTTGCACATCAGTAACAAAGGAAATGGATTCTTTAAACTTTCAATGTGCAAAAAAAGTGCAGGCTTACAATAATTGTTGATTTCAATGGCTTTTTTTGCACATCAATCACACAGTAAATGTGTTCTTATACTTTCAATTTGTTTACTTGCTTATTATCTGTTCGCGAAAATCTCATCTGTGAATGAGCATAAATGATGAGTCATGCTTGTGTGTATTCATCTTCAGATCTTTGCTGAAAAGATCTTGTGCTTTTTATGCATGCCATGTGAATTGCCTACCTCTAACAGTGAGCCAATGTGTAAAAACGTATTCGCAACCAAAATCAACGAAGATGAGTCAAAGTCAGTTTTTTTGAGTAGTGAGAAATTTTCATTGCAATACAAAAAATCGATTAACATGGAAAGTATGGAGAATTCATAATATTTTATTTTTATCTAAAGTTTTTGCTGTTTTAGAGTTTGGATAGCTTCATATCATGTCACAAAGTGTAACTAAACGTAAAAATCATAAACCACGCAAATATTGACATAGTCAATATGCAAATAATTAGTTAAGCATTGCAGTAGCATGAAATGTGTCTCAAATTTATATTCTAACAACGCATTTCTAAAGTTAAAGTACTCAAATACAAGACTTGTATATTAAAAGTGTATGCAAATGCTAAAATCAAGAATTCAGTTTTACAAAATAAGGAGTATTTTTTATTTTCAGTATTAAAAAGTTTTCCATATCTATTTTAGTCACAATTAAAAACTCACAATGCACAAGTTTAAAAAAAACTAAACAAATACAACGAATAATTATGTCATAAATTAATTCTTATCAATAAAATTACATAATTTGTAGATTAACATTTCAAAATTATTTTAATATTATATAAACCTTGCGTACACTATATTTTAAACATAATGCCTTCAAATTTAAAAAAATAAAACGTATAATAAAACAGAATTACTCTGATATTTTATTAGAATGAATCTCCAAGCTACCATAAGGTACTGATTCATTTGGTGATATCCAATACCGCGATAAATCTAGATTATGAAAAACAGTTTTCGTATTATTGTACACAGCTGGGACAGCATTTCGCGATTCAATTGTTTTGAAAGAAACTGATTGTATTAATTCGTTATCGATAATATTTTTATAAATTTCATGTGTCATTTTTCTTATAGCAAACATTGGTAAGCCGCTGAAACGTTTCACGTGATTGTTTCTGGGTACAATTAAACATTTTTCACAATGTCTATTTAATTCCATGCAATCATTACAATGAATTAATATGGAAAAGCATTTTACTCGTAACGCGACAAATTCGATAATCGGCGCCAAGGATTTATACACGAATTTAAGGCATCCAACCTTAGACCGATTCTTGACACTGTATAAAAAACTTGATTCAGGCAGTGAACTGCAGTCCAGAACTTCGTCAGATAATGCCTTTAGGCCATCAAAAAATAACTGCTGACTTAAAGAATTAAAAGATATATAAAGCGAATCTGTGTCACAATACAAAAGCTTAACTTTTTCATGTGGAAATGTAGTTAATATTTTATCATAAAAAAGTTTGTATAAATGGAGCTTCGAGATGTCTAAAATTACTTGAAATTGTATATGGGGGTGGGCATATAAAGAAGGGCCTTTAGCCAACTCAATTAACACGCTTTGTGGAGAGAGAATGTCAAGCCGTTTGAAGCTGTGCTTGCTAATAAGATTCAGACATTCTCTTCGGGAAAAAATAATTTTTACGTTTGATCTGTTCCCATAGTTTGGCCCCAAGCTACCAAAGAGAGCGTTGTTATACATTTTCAGCAAATCCTTCTGAAATTCTGTCTTCGCCTCTGATCTTAATTTTAAGTTCGTTTCAACGAAACTACGGAGGTAAGGCTTCACAGTAAATGTTAAAATTTCTGTCACGCGTTCTAGCTGTAAACCCTTTGACAAGTAATACCTTAAATTCTGACTATATACCACATAGTCCTTCTTATCTTCGAACGACAAAACTAATCTAGATATATTTATGTCAGAGGGTGACTTATCGTATATGTCACTAAAAAGTTGTCGCTGATATTCACTCATTGAGTCAGCTGTCAAAGTATGACGGGACGGTGCAAATGGAAGATTACTATGAAGTAGTGATAGTTCTTTGGGGTACTTTAGGTCGACTCTGAGTAGTGCTTGTCTTGTACTAGAGTCATTGTCATTCAAAATCTGTTGAACTATCTCGCAGCCTTGAATGTCATGTTGATTATAGTATTTAAAATTATCATAAGGTAGTGCAGCTTGCAAACTTTGAGAATATGCGCTATTTATGTCGAAAGCTGTAATAAACTTCATATTATTTTCATCGCCGTTAAAATTCATGGTAAGATTATTGTTACTTTTTACAGCTTTTTCTGACAATGATAACAAACCACCTCGTTTGCCATCGTCTATTAATTTTGCAACAAGAGGGGATGTTACCATCTGAAAACCTTGATTACCTTTCATGTAGACACACTGATACATAGCGGCATCGTAAACAAAGCTCGCCGCCGTAAAATAATGTGTTGGGCTTAATTGGAGATGGGTCAAACAATGTTGATTAAACTGTACAAATACGTCAGCCATCATTAGCATTTCTACTTTTGAGTAGAGAGATAAGAACTGGCTAAAACTTTCAATTTGAAACTCATTCCATACTTTCTGATAAGTTGCGTATTGATTTTCGGAAGGAATTGATCCGTCTAAATAATTAATCATTGTGTCTTTGGCAGGAAGTCTATTTAACTGTCCAATGTTAGGATCTTCAAGTGATAAAAATGGATCCATGAAATCCTTTGTAAATAAGTCAAACGATTTTTCGCCTACTCCCTTCGTCCCTTGTTTCAGCAAGTTGAACTTGGCTAGGTCATTGATGGAACCGTTTCCTCTTAAAGATGTAATAGCCTCCGAAATTGGTGTTTGTAAGAAGTTATATGTATTAATAAATTTTATATACTTTGATAGAATAAAACCAGTGTATTTCGAAGGACCACCTTTGGGGATTATGTCAATTTTTGAAACCATTCCTGGAGTTAATGATCTCAGAATAAAATTAAAAATGGCACCTGAATGATCACTCGTATATGCATTTATCACAACTTTTCTATCAGAATTCAGATTACAAGAAGAGCAAATTGAATTCAGAAACCTTCCGCTCCAATGACTGTGATGTGCTGTCTTGATTAATGTAGGATTCTCTACAAATGACCTCTTACACATTCCACAATTAATTGCTTGTTTATGAGCAAGTTTTTGTTCGTTAGACATGATGATTTTTTTATAAGTTCTCTCAACCAAATTTGCGCAGACTTCTGCAGTGTACAAGACGTGCGTGATGAATTCTTCAAGTATGTTTGTCTTGCTGGAAGATTCTTCTAAATAAAGTATTTGTGGTTTATCCAAGTCTACAACTGCAAATGAGTAGTTGCAGACATGCAGATTGCTCACTCTTTTCGTGTACAAGTAGTCCGAACTACCGTCATTAATCACTGGTATTTCCTGGTTTAAAAGTTTAAGAGTATAAAATATTGCAACGTCTAAAGATTGAGTTGCATACAGTTTTCGAAACTTGTATCTCGTATCTGGATCACTAAAAAATTTATAGTTCAATTTTGATACTATTCGACATTCATTTTCATGCGAATCAAAGCTTGCCGGTGGAAAAGAATTAAGACAATAACTACAAACACTCACACGGTGACAGCCCTTTCCTTTTCCCATGAACTTGGAAAAGTTATAAATTGATATGTAATGTGTATTTTTTAAAGCACTCTCATAAGCGCTGAAATTCTCGTCTTCGGCCAACTTCAGCTCGCTTACCAATAACAAATGAACTATTTTATCATATTTTTTTTCTGGCAGACAAACAGGGACAATGGAACTACCAATTAGCTCAAACAGACAAATTCCCAGTGAATTTTTTGACGAGAATGATGATATTTCGTCAATACTGCAATCAGTAAAACTATCTATGGATAAACTTTTTGTCTCTTTTATCTCCTTAATGATATGGTCGTAGGAAGATTCGTTTGTCCACATTATTCTCAGACGTTTTTGTTCGTTTAATGTCAATTCTTCAAAACTTTTTGTGCCTTGATCTGATAGTTTTATTTTATTTCGGTATTCATCTAAACAGCAAAGAACTGACAATAAAAAACAGTTTCCGCTCCTTGTACGAATATTGCAGAATCCCTTTCTCTTCATTATTTCTTTTGGCGTTTTAATAAATCCCCTCGGCTTGATTGGTAGATACTGGTAAATCTTAACGTAACACTCATTCACATTAACTAATGAAAAGTTGCTACCACCATCAAGAAATATAGATAAAGAAGCATTTAAAATGTCTTCCATAAAATTATAAACATCATTTATAAATTTTGGATTAATAATACGATGTGACCCACTATTTAAAAATCTATAAATCACTTGTTCTTTGTCCATCTTTAACAGAGATATGCTCGTGATAACTTCCACTTTAATGTTTTTAAAGTAATCTAAATATTGTTTAAATAAACTAACCAAGGATTCTTTAACGATGCTTAGTGCCACTGTTAAACTTACAACAGATTGTTCATATTTATAACTATATTCACTAACTGAGCCACCGAAAGAAAACGATATTCGCTTGAACAACCCAGTGTCAAGATTCTTTGGATCAAATTTTAATTTTTGCGTTCTTTCATAACAAGTCTCTGAGCATTTATGTGTTTTTCTGGATTCACTACTAACATAACATCCACATAAAAGTGTATGTGTACTGTCATGGTGGTCTTTAAATTGCTTGATACTATTGGAAAAGTATCCACATTGGGGGAATGTACACACGAACACTCTCTTTCGGATTCTTGTAGGCTTGGTGTATCCAGTTTGAAGCTGTAAATCAGAAGTTGATGAATTCATCGTCAATACCTAGGTAGTCGTTCAAATCTGATAAAATTTCTTCAATCTCTTCGTCTGTAAGCATCCTTGTCTCTTGCTGGCTGGTTTCAAAGTGAAGCACGGCCAAGGCGTGTTCCAAGTTATAAGTACCGTCGTAGCGTGGGTGGGGCACAAGCAATCCGTACTTATCCAGAGCGTCATGTTGATGATGATAGTAGGAGTACAATCCTTGAGGAGGTATGACGAAACGATGAATAAAATATGGAGGTAGTTGTAGTAGTTCATTTGGACTCCATAATACATTTCTCCTACTAGGCCACAATGATTGATTTGAAAAAATGTCCATGGGGCTACCTCGTGCAGGGCCTTTAACACAGTTGTTAATTGCAGACGACCAAGAATTTGTGGTTAAAGTTATAAAATCGTCCCTATTTACATGACCAGACTCTAATAATCTGGAAAATGTATATATTCCCACAGCATTGTACTGACAGGCCTCTGTATGCAGGCATGGATAAGTAACAGGGTAACCATCCTTTATAACAGGAAAATTGTCTATCAACAAAACTTTAAAGTTGGGACACTTAGTGTGCACATTGAAATGCTTAGTGTCTGCATAATTTGGTCTGTTCTTTACACCCTTACGACAGGTCCAATGATAGGGTCTTGAAAATTGAAGTTGTCTGTACGTAAACCTGAACTGAAGTAGTTGAACCCTAAAGAAATACTCAAATTCACTATCAGGAGAACAAGAGCCAAACAAATGGCGACACACTGCGGTGAACGGTTTTCTTTGTTCTCCATAATCAGAACCAGCTTTTAGACCTGTTGGACTATAGTCATCCAGCCCGACCAACGCAAAACCACTACAATATGGGTATCTCAAGTCGTGGCTAACACCATCAAAATACTCCTTAACAATATTGCCTGCGTCAACCATTTTGAATTTTGTACGAATAATATGTTTTCTGATGAACGATTAGAACGAAACTGAAGGGTTTTAATTTTTTAGCAAATGGTTAAATAGAATTTTTATTTTGCTGCAAGCTGAAGTTAAAATAGACTATTTCCCAATACATTTCACACACAACAATAATCTTTTAATGCTCATTTATTTATGGTCGTCAGAAAATGACCCTGTAACACTTGAAATTTGGGTCTAAATAGAGAGGCAGCTTGATTTATTTTGATTTCCACACAAGAATTAAAACACAATACGACTTCAAAGGCCGAAAGTTACATAATCATCAATAGAATAGATTGTTATTTATTTATTCTGTGTTGAAGTAAATGTTTTATATTCATAGTGGCCTTGTAACCCATTTTTTTAAAAAAAATTGTGCAATTCGAAAAAGCGAGTAATGTAAAATTCGAAAGGTATTATGTTGTGCAATTCGAAAGGTATTATGTTGTGCAATTCCAAAGAAATTATGTTGTGCGATTCGAAAGGTATTATGTTGTGCAATTCCAAAGAAATTATGTTGTGCAATTCGAAAGGTATTATGTTGTGCAATTCCAAAGAAATTATGTTGAGCAATTCGAAAGGTATTATGTTGTGCAATTCCAAAGAAATTATGTTGAGCAATTCGAAATGTATTATGTTGTGCAATTCGAAAGGTAATGTGTTGCGTAATTCGACAGGCATTGTGATGTGCAACGATGACGAACAACAAGACAAAGTATAATGATAACTCCATGTTTACTATGCTTTATAAAAGACTGCAAGTGAGAGCTTGGAATTTATTACGAAGTTGGATCCTTACGATTACAAGTTTTTACGACTATCCATATCCAAACAAAATGGAACTAAATTTTATAAAATTATTTAATCACACATATTCAATTGTGGTACATTGTTTAATTGAAAGTCATGTGTACATATGCGATTGTAGAAATCTTGTTCGAGATTCTGTTGAACAATTGGAAAGTATTTTAGAAGATATGCAAAATTTGCCTATATTTTTGAATAAAACTCGAAACCAATGGACCACCGTCGTGCATCAAGCCAGATCAAAAATTGCTGATTATTGTGACGATGCCAGGAATATATTGTTACGCTGCAGGAACAGGGATCACCTTACATCTTCTCAAACGCTGGAGTTACACCTTTTGTCTTACATTAGTACATGCATTGCTTTGCCAGTTATATGGAAGGATTTGGTTGAAAGTTGTACGAATGTTCATCCGAAAAAATCAAATTTAGAAATTCTGGAGTTCACTAAAGAATCTTTTATTTGCCTTGGAAATTTTCATCCTGATATAGTGACTATGATGAGAAAATATCCACAGCATTATCTCACAATGGTTTTGACTTGGCACGAGAAGCCGGATGATTTGAAGACGATGTGTTCCAAAGCACTCAGATTCCTCCAAAAGAATGGAGGAGACGGATTAGCATCTTCTGATAGAGAAAATATTTCCAGCATATTAAAGTCCCAAGTGAATAAATTTAAATATACAACTGGATGCAATTATACACCACCACACGATCCCTGTATGGACTTCGATTCCGAAAACAGCTGGTCTGATCAATACAGTACAGAATCTTCCCTGGATTCAGATTACAATCCATTTGATGATGATGAGACAAGTGATCACGACATGTTTTTTATTTAATTAAGTAAGAGATTATAAAAAAAGTTGCTCTCTTTGAAAATTCTTTTTCGTCGTGCATAATATCTTGCCAGTCTTGATGGGTATGTCATATCGTATCCAAAAAATAAACTTATTTCATTAATAAACTTTGATCTTTTGTCACATGTGTTGGCTAAAGTGTGAAAACGTAAAGGATTTAATTTCAAGTAAACAGATTGTAATGAATTTAAATCTTGTGTATAATAAAGAATGTCCATAACTTCAGTTATTAAACATCTCAATTGTTCTTGCTTTTCTTTATCATATGGAAAACAAACCGGCAACAATAAATGCTTCAAAGTGTAAAATGCAGTGTATAGGCCAGCGTTGTTGTTATTGCACATGGATGGGTATCTCATATCCGACATTCTAGCACCAGGACTAATTCTATGCCGGATGGATTTGATATCATACCGGATATCAGAGATAGTGTCTTTATATATTGATTCCGTACAATCTGAATTTAAGTATCCGTTTCCAAAATCATTTAATTTGTAAATCCAGTCAACAAAGAAAGATTTTATAGGGCAGTAAATTGTTATTTTCCGATTAACATGTTTACTTGATCGTGCGAACGTATATTGAAGCAAACCGTACAATCTTTGCTTCTGGTCTAAAGTTGTGGCAAGTTGTGATTCCATTTTTAAAATAATGCAAGAAAGTCTACTTTGCAGTGGTTTTGTAGCAAATTTTTTTTAATGACCTTTAAATTTTTGATTAAATGTACATATCATTTATGATTACAATACTGAATAATAAATGTGATTTAAACTCCGGTTGATCCAAAGCCTGAACCATTTCGCTCCGTTTTATCCAAAAACGATACTTGCTCGATAATAGGATACTCGCATTTTTCACATATTATCTGTGCCACACGATCGCCTGGTTTTATAAAGAAGTCTTCGTTTCCATGATTAAATAAAACGATACCAATATTCCCCCGATAATCAAAATCGACGACTCCAGCTCCTACTTCAATATGGTGTTTTAAAGATAGGCCTGATCTAGATGCGAGCCTGCCGTATGTACCTGCTGGTAGTTTGATTTGAATATCGGTTTTAACCAAACACGAACCGTGGTGTGGCAAAGTGTAATTATAAGCACTTTTGAGGTCGAATCCTGCTGAATGCTTAGAGCCCTTGCTTGGCGAGTGCGCGTTTGGTGATAGTTTAGTAAACTGTAGTTTCGCAACCTCCTTCATTGTAGCGTTACATCAAAAGTGTGAGATAGAGTAAAGCAGCAGCGCTTTACGTTCTCTTTTATATGCCATTTTGTTTTGGTGCGTTATGCTAGCATAGATGCGTCGAATGTACATCAGTCGTTTTTATGAAGTGAATGGTTACACATCTCTTAAAATGCCACTCCAAATACCTGAACCCAAAATCGATATCGTCATTAATGTTTTGTATTTAAAACTGAGTAAAATTCTCGAGGATATTTACATATACGCACTAGAAAACTTGGAGTCTAAAGGTCTTTACAAAAACAAAGACAACTTTAAACCAATCTGTGAATTCTGTTATAATTTGTTTGTGATTTCCAAAAAACGATTGCTTGATCTGTTAACTAGCAACTTAAAGAAATCGAATTGGCCGAGCGTGTCAGAGTTTAGGCGGTCAATTACTAACTTTTGGTATGATATAGAGCATCCAATTTTCAAATACGTGAGAGATACTTGTAGAGAAAAAGATTTATCCGAAACTTTAGGAACGGAAAATTTTTACGATTCTCTGGATTTGTTATTGGATTTTCTGGATGACCATATTGAGAAGTTTAATATATTGAACCCTGAATTTAACGTAGACTACTACATCAGCTATTGGAGAGGACACATAGAGTAAGTAAAACACTCTTTTCATACTTTTTGATTTCGAATTATAATTAATTCTTTTAAAAATCTATATTTGTAGTTTCGTGGACGAATTTGGAATAGCTTATGACATTGACTCACTACCACTTCAATAAATTCATCAAAATGCCAACGAATTTAACGGAAATAGATTATCAAATTATTGTAAATGTGATGTTTCGAAGAATAAATTCTATAATTCAAGGGATTTCTTTGTCAGTTAAACTGATTCTTGAAAATCCAGACAAATTCAGAGATATCAGAAATATGAAGCGTGCGCAAGATACGTTCTACGATACTATCATCCGTGTCCAAACAGATATATATGAAGACATTAAAGAAATGATTGGTGAGCCATGCCATCAAACGTCAAATGCAACGTTCCGTGAAAAAATTACCGAAACATGGATGAAACGTATAGACCATTTCATTCAACTTATAAAAAGTTTACACGAAGAGGATCTTTTTGAAAATTCGTATTTGATGGATTTCTTGAAAAACATGAAAAGCCACGTCAAGTTAATTTCCTCTCACGAATGTGTAAAATACAATATGTTTACTGAAAAGTTTGATCCAATATTGTATATTGAGGAAGCTAAGCACCGGTATTTATATATTTTTTAAATAAACATTTTATTTCGAATAAGTTATCAAACACGCTTTATGATTAAACTGGTTTTCTTCTTAGATTTGGAACAGACAATATTGTCCACGGATTATTACAATAAATTTTTTTTTTACAATTCAATTTTTGTATAATGTGAAGAATATTTTAAAATAAATCAATGATTTTCATAACAATTAACAATGGTGTTTTCTGCAAGTTTTTGAAGTCGATTTAATTCAGAAATTTTTTCATTATATATTCGATTATGACGGGGAAATAAATCCTGCGAGTACATGTCACCAACTATCATTAAATTTTTTAAAGTTGATACTCTAGACATACCAACATAATATGGCGACCAATCAAAAGATGGTTGTATTTTTATGATAATTTTATTAAGTGTTTTACCCTGAACCTTAAATATAGTCGCAGAGTAAAACGTTTCTAATGGGAATACAGCATCCAAATATTTAGTTCTCCCCTCTGTTTCAATGTTTTTAGATTGTGGAAAGATTGGAAAGATGTTTCCATTTAGTTGTCGACCATTTATTTCTTGAAATTCTACTAAGACACACAATGGTTTTGGTATTCGGGAACCAAATACGTTGGGTTTTTTTGGATTTCTATCTTTAATTATTATTCCTCGACAGAATGCAAAACTACCATTGACGAGACCCATCCTTACGTTTATATTTTCATTTAAAATAAGTGGACAACCCTCAGCCAAATAAAGTGGTAAAATCCCATCTTCTGCAGCACCAAACCTTCTTGCATGCGTAAAAAGAACAGGCCTTTCAGATTTGTACAGCATCTCTTTATTTCGATTTAGAACAGCATCTCTCTTTAATGCGACAAAAAGGGCATCATGAAATTCGTTTTTTTCCGCTTCACTTAAATTTTTCTCATGTCGACTATTTATCAAACTCAAATACTCAGGACTAAGTTTATTATGCTTTACGCCTTCAAGTATTCTTATGTACTCATTGTCCTTTTGTCTATGGTTTTTGGTTAATATAAAAACCCTTTTTATCGATCGGTATAATTGATGACCTCGTTTGCATATTTCAGAATCTTGTTGGGTCTCAGAATACACTGGTGTTCCACCGATACATAAACTTTGTAAACAATCCCCAAAAAATACGATTGAACACGACCCGAAAGGTTGTGAGTTGCAGAAAATTTGCTGTAATTTCTTGTGCACGATATATAAAAAAAAATTTGTTAAAAGAAAAATTTCATCAATGAAAAAGAGCTTAACATTTTTCCAAGAGTTTATCACTGTAGTTGACACTGGCATAGATACTATTTCTTCCGCAGATTTTCCAAGAGGAATTCCTAAACTTGAATGTAATGTGGCAGCTAAACCTGGGAATCGAGTTGCAGCAACCCCCGTTGGAGTTGCAATTTTTGCCTGTATGCCATTTCTCATTGCACAATAATACAATCCCTCCAAAATACAGCTTTTTCCACAGCCTGCACTACTTTGGACAAGGTAAAGTTGCTGTTGTGAAAGGCCTTCGTCGATGTCCTTGGAGATAGCGTTGTACACAACCTGCTGGTCCTCACTAAATGTATACTTGGTCTCAATATTTTCACACAATGGGCCATCCTTGACCGAGTTTTTGTAGAATTGTTTAAAGTACGACAATGGTTTATCAAAATTCTCCTTTTCAAATCTTTCCCAATCGTACAAGATGTCTTGATTGCGAAATCCCAACTCGCCTTCGTCTTCGTTATGCATGGTTACTATCGTAAAAGTTTAATTGAACTGAAGAGCAGGTACGAAGGAAATTCACTTTTATTTGTTTGATTTGAGGTCAAATCTTTTCAATTTAGTATAAAATGAGCGACGACATTCAACGATGGCATCATTTAATCAAAGCAACTTTAGAAAGTGACACAGTGTTGAAGTGAATAAACAACATGGCAAGCAAACACGAACGTGAAGATTCGAGTGAGTTACAAAACTCTATTATTGTTTTCAACCGTATAGTTATCGTTTCCAAATATATTTTAATCTTACCAAAACCAAATTATCAGTGGATATTTTAACAGACGTGAGAAATAATTGTTTGCAAAAATTTCAGCGGACTCTGAGGCACAAAAAAACAACTGGCAAATGAATCAAATTGAACTAATACGGAAAGCTCTTGCAGGAGAATCTAATTTTCAGCAGTCTACACCAAACTACAGAGGCGTGGACGTAGCTGAGGGTCCTGGCTTCAAAAATCAAATTATACAGAAAAAGTATGACGCAACATTGATGAGTGACGAAACATATCAAGGGAATGATACTGGAACCGAAGAAATTGAACGCACGTCTTTTTTCTACACAAATTCGAAGTACTCTACAAAAATAGGGAGCATTTTGTTTCGACTAGTGTTTATTCAGAAGTTCAGCAGGTGGTTTGTATGTTGGTTCCGGTCAAACAGTCAAATGTCAGGAAGTAATACCGGTGACATGGCTGTTCGGGATACATACATGCGGGTAAATACATAAAATTCAATTCACAATATAAAACTATGGGGCAAAATGATTTTAAAAGGTAAACTGTTTCCCAGGCTTCCCTATGGGAATTGTCACAAATGGTGCCACAAGTCGAAGAAATATTGAAACAAATACATGAATGCAAGTCGCAAAAGGACATAATACCTTTTCTCAAGAATGACAATCACACTGAAAGAGACGATGAGAAGTTTTATCATCCCGACTTTACTATTTCGTCGCCAACGGAAAATATTCAAATTCGAGTCTTCCTAAACCAATCTGGAGTTTATGCATTTAGCATCCGTTCCCCAAGGAATAAACGTTTCGGATCAAAGACATGGATTGGGCCTCGAATCATACTATTTCCGGCAAGCAAATCAAAATCATGGAGAAGTTTATATAATAAAAACAGTCACGCTAATTTTCTAATTTCTTGATCGCAGGGTGAAATGAAATCTTTTGTCAAGTTGATAAAGACATATGAATCATTGGTTGAAGAACATGAAAAGCTTGATCAAGGACTCCCAGAAGACATGGAAGTCGGTGACTATCAGCTTACCGTTGAGGACTTACAACACATGACGATTTAATTGAAATACTATGAATATAATACATTTTTATTTTTTTAAATTTAACTCTGTGCAAAATAAAATTTTAAATCAGTGAATAATAAAGTATCAAGCAGTCATGACTACTAAAACAGTCCAGTTTAAGCTTCCATCTCCTGTGATATGTAGCTGTATTGGGTCCAGCTGTACAGGGAAAACAAATTACTTACGTTATATTATAAAGAATAGACATAAAATTTTCGAAACCAAACATGATATCATATTATACATATATGAAACGTGGCAGGACACATACAGTGCTATAAAAAAGGAGTGTCCATCAGTTATATTTCGACAAGATATAAACGAACTAGAACAGTACCTTGATAAGGGATTTTCTATTCTTCTTTTTGTGGACGATAAATACAGTGAGCTAAATACAAAAGGATCTGAAATGCATGGGTGGATCGAACGTTTGGCTTTGGTATCAGCTCACCACCAACATGTAGACTTCTTCTTGGTTTTGCACAGCGCATGTTACACAGATGGGGCTGCAATTAACCGCAGTTTCACAAATTTAATAATATTTCCCAACCATCGTGATACATCATATTTGTCATATTTAAATCGACAAATGTTCCCAGGGACACGGCTCTTAATTGAAGCGTATCGAAGGTCATGCAGGAAATATAAACCACTTGTCTTGTTCTTAAACCCTTCATTCGATCATGCATTTATCAGCAGTACGTTAATACCCTCTCCAGAGACAGAGATATATTTGTGGGAAAAATGAACAGAGTGACAGAAAACGAAATTTTTTTGATTGGATTGGCCAGTGCGTCAACCAAATCAGAGCGCATCAAACTGTTAAAACAAGCCAGTGAATCAGAGCTACTAGCAGTATTTGAAATAATTTATAATAGCCAACATAATTCAAAAGTTCATCAGATGATAAAAACTCACAAGACGCACAAGACTATTTTCAACAAGCTGAAATCATTTAAATTCCCTAAATCAAAACGGGAATTTAAGCTTGAAAAAATCAGAAATTTATTAATCAAGTGCAATAGTATTTTACCTACATTACTTTCAGCAGTTTTAGTGAACGTTATTAGTTACATAAAAGATAATTGTTTGTAATGGAATATTTTAAAGTCCTGCCAGAGAAACTTTACAATATTTTAATGTCCAAGCTCACAGAGGAGGAAAAAGTCAAATATAATTGGAAGCCAGATACTGAAGAGAGTAAAAATTCATCGTCAGTTGAAACTCCAAAAATTCATGAAAAAATAACATGGATCAAATTTGAAGATAAATTTCAACTTCAAAAGTGATGTCACAGTTTAAAAATTGCGGTTGCTCGTGGTGTACACACACAAAATATAAAATTTTAAGTTATGTGCAGTGTACAAATACAAAGTGCAATTCGCTTGGTTATTTTAACCGGGTATCAAGAATTTTTGTAAGTAAAGATAAGATTAAATATGAATGTGGATTTCTTTGTAAGTTTTGTGACCACGTAATTCCATCACGTGTTTTCGAAGATAGAAACAAACAATATCAATTGAGTTTAATCATGTGTAGATGTGCATTATGTAGCAATTACCGTAATGTTTATGAAATCACTGGATACTGCAGAGTATGCAATAAATATAGAAAGCTTACTCGCATTAAAAGAATAGACAAATCTGCAACAAAAATTATATCGAGATGTGGTTTCTCATGTGAAACATGTAGATTTTTTCACATTGAAGTGGAAAATGTACGAGAACGCACGAGTGGTTACGTTAACTGTTTTGGTTTATAATTAACTAGTTATAAAATGGCGACCAACAGTGAAACTCAGCGCATAAAAGACGCGTATTTTACCGTCAAAAAACCTGCTAGTTTTGGTGGGTACACTACTCTGGCAAAAAATCTTGAGGAAAACGAAAACAAAGTGAAATCAGCCCTACAAGAAACAGAAATATATTCATTAAATCGTGACTCGAGGAAGACCTTTTTACGTAGAGCTACAATAGCCACCCATCCTCAATATCTTTATGGTGGTGATCTCTTAGACCTTTCTCAGTATCAGTACCAAAACAAACGATACAGATATTTACTTGTGATATCTGATTTGTTTACAAAGGAGGTATGGCTTGAAGGTTTGAAGAAAAAGAGTGCACCTCAAACGGCCGAAGCTATGGAAAAAATAATTAAACGTGCTAAAATATCATCTGGATCCAAGCTCTTTTGTGACAAAGGCAGGGAATTTTTGAGAGATTTTAAGACTCTGTTAGATAAACATGGCATCGCGATTTATCATGTTTATTCTCCAGTGAAAGTTTCATTCGTAGAACGACTAAACAGATCTCTGCGCAAATTATTACGTGGAATGTTTATGCATCAAAAGAATAAAAAATGGATAGAAAATCTTTCAGATATGGAGCATCGATTTAACAATACCATCAGTTCAGTTACTGGTTTTAAACCTAATGAGGTCAAGTTTAACGTTGATACCGCTTTCCATAATATGTATAAACGTCATGTGTTGAAAGCTGTCAAGAATAAAAACAAAAAGATTCTCGCAGCGGGGACCGAAGTCAGAATCTCAGCTAGACGATTTGATATGTTTGCAAAAGGTGGGCGACCGTGGTCAACAGAAATTTTCAAAATTCAAAGATATCGACCTTCGGTTCCAACAGGATACTACGTCTTAATCGATTCAGAAGGCAGTGTCCTTCAAGGGGGGTATTACAGGGAAGAGATACAGCCCATCAAGTCAGTATAGAATAACAAGTCAAGATGGAAGGTTGTGACCATAATGATGAAAGTGTTATTTTAACACTTTCGAGCTCAAACTGCTTGGATATTTTTCCAACAAATACACCTCGAAGATTTAAGAATCGTTTACCTTGGCCGATTTTACGTTCACGTTGTTACGAAGTAGCGTTACTGTCATTAGAATACACAGAAGAAGATGCCCCTGATGTCCCCTCAACAACAACCACAGAATCGACTACAACGGAAATTCTACCACAGCCAGATTTGCCAAATCCAAAATTTTATTCTACAGACATAAATAATAACTACGAAAATAAAATACACGTCAAGAGAAAATTGACAATTCGAGTAAACGTCGTTAAAGAGGTAGCAGATGTTGGCGTTTTTCTACTTCAATTTAATAAAATTGCGCAATCACGTAATGTATCATTCAAGCATTTCATCGACGAACAAGGACATTACATTATTAGTGAGATTGATAAAGAACAAGATAAAAACTATAGTTGGAACGTGACAATGCCAGAAAATGTTGCAACTGCTTTTGGTTTCAGTGATACGTTTCTGAGTGAAGGGAAATCAAGATCAGATAAAACGTTTAACAAAACTGCATGGGATTCAATACCAATTCATTCATCATTAACATTTGTCTTAGAGCATTTTTATGATCAAGAATATGAAATGGAAGAACCGCAAAGCCGTAGCCTTGAAAATGTCACAAATGCAATCAAAACAACGTTTACTAAAAATAGAATAAAATGTTTCCTAATTCTCCACAAAGAAACAAAACGCATGCTAATTAAACTAACTAATTTTCCCAAAGACGTTGTTGAATTACGTTTCCCATCGGCAATAAATGAATATTTTGATTTGGAAAAAAGTTACTCGTTTAGCAATAGCAACACAATCGTATTACTCAACGAAGACAAGTTTCCGATGCCAGAAAAATCTACAAGTGCATCTACAGAAGAAGCTAAAAAGCTTTTGTACCAAGAACATCAACCTAATTTTATTTATGTTGGCTGCGATGCAATTAACACTCAAGTCATTGGGTCGAATGTATTTCGTTATTTGATGGCATTTCCTGTTGCAAAGTCAACAGAAAAAACAAAGCAATTCATTGTACAAACTCCAGTCTATTTTCCGGTATATAAAGAGGAACTTTATGATCTAGAATTTAGTTTACAAAAAAGTTTTAGTGAGAAAACAAGTGTTTCTGTGGTTAAACCAACAACAGTGGTTATACACCTTAGGTGCGTGTAATAGATGAAAATAAGAAAAGTTATTTGTGGAGAACAAAAGTGCAAATTAGAAAAAAACAGAAAGATGAACGCTACAGAGAATGAAATGAGTGGATCAATCGGAGCCTCGGCAACCGAATTCAGTGTGCCCATCACATCAATAAAATCTAGTGATGGGACATTTATTAAGAAGAAACGAAAAAAACGGTCGGCACCATTTGTTAAGTCAGTTGCTCCAGAAGGCCGAAAAAAATCAAAACCAAGCAATAAAAAGACGACAAAATCTAAAAAAAGAATCAGTAAGAAATCAACCATCAAAGGGAAAACATCAAACCGAAAACGGAAGCAGTCCAAGCCAAAGAAAAAATGACAGACGAGTATATAATTCCTAGTGGATCTACACATACGATTCGCAGTAGTTTGGTGCTCGGGGAGAAATTATCTACGGATATATCTATCGTGAAGAATGAGCTTCATACACTATATCCGATTTTTCCATTGACCGATAGCAATAATCCTCTCGTATTTGTCTATAATGGAAGTCAACAGTTTTACGTACGGCCAAATCATTGTAAATTAAAATTGGTGTGCCAAATCACCAAGGCAGACGGGACCAAGCTTACAGCCACGGATAAAGTTACAACCGTAGCAAATGCTAGTGGTTCATTGTTCGAATCAGTGAATTTATTTGTCAATGAAGTGTCTGTTGTAAAAACTGCACGCTTCTTTCCATACCGTGACATAATTAGAAAAATACTAACTACAACAGAAGTTGAGCAATCAACAAGTCTTACAAGTCAAATGTTTTATCTCGATACCGATGAAACCCTGTCAGCAACAAACAAAGGACATGTAGCACGACTAAATAGAACGAAGATGAGTCAGCAGTTTGAGCTACTTGCACCAATCGGTGTCCACCTATTTCAACAAGCAAAAGTACTCCCTAATTTCGTAACATTTAGAATAGAACTAAACCGTTCAAAGGATACCTTTTGCTTAGCGTCTGAACAAGAACCTGCCGCAGGACAATCGTACCAGTTACATATTTTAGAAGCAAACCTAATACTCGACAGAGTATTGTGCCATGATAACATTGTTAAACAACACAAAGCAATCTTTTCAAAGAAAACCCCAATTACGTATTACGTAAGCCAAGATGAAGTAAGAACGGTGAATGTGAAAAAGGATACATCAACATTCTTAAGCGAGGCAATTTTTGTGAACAGCTTACCTACACATGTGGTCGTAGCATTAACGAAAGTTTCGCAACAGTTGGGGAAATTTACAGAACAACCCTTTCTCTTTTCCAACCATGGACTCAATCAAATAAAGCTGATTATTGATGGGCAAACTGACCCACTTCACAGTTATGAAATAGATGTATCTAATAACGTATACAATAGCGTTTACGAAAATTTATTACGTGTTTGTAGCCCAGGGGCAAGTATTTCTTTAGACGACTTTCTAAAACGCAGACATCTCATTTGTTTTGAATTGCAATCTGTGAACTATGGTAACTCACTCCCAATGACGAAATCTGGCACTGTTAAGCTTCATCTTAACTTTAAAGACAACACAGACGACGATTTGACTTGTTTTGTAATTGGATTCTACCCATCTACCATCCAAATAAAACCAGATGGCAATGTCCTCATTAATTGAATATATAAATGATGCTTTCTAAAATGTTAGCTCAGTTGTGCTTGAAGTGTTCGATCGACAGTATTAATTTTACTCGTTCTAAATTTCAAGTAAAAGTTTCGTTTTCGTGCTGGGTTACATGGTAGTTTGCATTGTTAAGTGAATACCAAAAAACAGACATGAATAATTGGTACAAAGTTACAAATACCGAGAATAATGATACATTATTCAACTCCACGTTCAAGAAAATGTATATGCGTTTTGCGAAATACATTCAACGTAATATTCTTGAAGAAAAATGTAGTGGAGCAAATGCTATATACTTACTACAAAGTGTGAAAAAAGGTCTTGAAAACATAAAACAATTGCGTCCACCCCGAGATTGTAAAGTCCTAGAGCCTTGGAAGATTTATTCTAAAAAGCTCGAGTTGTTTATTGTGGACTTTTTTATCAAACTAGAAGACATACACCCTAATCTCGATTGCAATTTTATAAGTCTTGGTCAACGGTACGAACATGAGGACCTTTGTGAGGCTATGTTGCTAACATTGATGATGACAATCATAGCGATGATTCACTTTTTCCCGAGTGTGATCAGTTTGAGCCCATCAATTTCCAAGGAGTCGGATAATTTAAGATTACTGTGCCAGCTATTGAAGTTGTTGCCACCAATCATAAACATGGATCCAACTGTAGAACGATTTATGAGTGAGCACACTCAAATGTTTTTATGTTTGAGTTTGTTTGATGCCAGTGAGAAAATGCCTTTAAAAGATTTAGTCTACCAAACTAAAGCAGTATTTGATTCGTATGAAAAAAATGCTGAAGCATTTATCCCACGTGCAGTTGCTAATGAGTCCGCTGGTTCCAGCAACTCATTAGCAAATAAGATGCTAACCGAGCAGATCAAATCAATTATTGGCATGAACGTACATGGAGAATATAAGCCTAAAACCGAAACGATATCATCGTCATCTTCTTCAACCGGCTCTTTGGAAGATTTTGCTATGGCTGAGGCTGATTCATTGGATAACATACAGAGTTCTCTGAGCCCGGATTATAACTATTGTGACCTGGAACTTGAGGATATTTTATCGGAATTTCAAAATGACAAATAATATATTTGTTGCAAAATATTTCTTATACCGGAATTAGTTTTAGTGTTAGGTTATGTGTGCATAGTGATATAGATTGTTAGATGTCCAAATACTTATTTTATTTGCACTTTTATTTGTTACTTGTATTTTAAATAAAAAATGTTTTATTAGATTAGATAAATTCTAATTATTTTGATGAATGTCGTAATTTAGATAAATATATACTACCTAATTTAAGAAAATTGGATGACTTTACTTGAACTTTCGTTTAAAATATTATATATTCTTCAATAAAATCAATTTCTTTCTTTCTACTCTTAAAACAACAGTTTGCTTTGAGTTTTTAATCATATTTGCATATTTCACACAAAATTGATTTAATTCATCACACTCCAGCATTCAAACAACTTAGTTGTTCATTTCCTTGTAAAAATATCCAGCGAAAACTATCTATGCATAGAAATACATAGGAAGATTTTTTCAAAAAATGATGATAATTTCTCACTACTCAAAAGTCTGAAAAGTTTTCTTAGTATTCAAAATTTTGCCAGCATGTGAATTTCATGCATTTATGGATTAATCCGATGTCGGGAAGAGTACCTACTTATAACCCTGAAATTTCAAATCATTCCTCATCTTACTCTCTTCTTCCGTTCAGTTTGGTGCTCGAGTTTTCAAGTTCAAATCTTTCACAAATCTCTGATCTTTCGACATCTGTGCCATCAAAATGGTTGTACTTCGGAAAAGTAAGAAGCCAGAGCCAGTGTTCATGCGTTTAGCGCAACGCTTTAAGATTCCCAAAAATCATGGAAAAGTTAAAAAGTATTGGTTGAGAGACTACATGAGAGAAGTTGATTTTCTATTGAATTTCATAAAATTGTTAGTAGCGGGAGGTGCGACATTTTCCCCTTGTTCAAAGTTTTTGGTGACTCAAACTGGAGCTTTTTACACCAAAATTGTTTTATTTAGAAACAAGAAAGACAAACGGAGTCAAAGAAAAAATCCAGTTTGGATGGCATATGGAACGACTCCACGAATTGCAGCTAAAGAAATACGACATTTCATAAACGAACGAGAGAAAATGAACTTCACCATAACCAAGAAAATTAGAATAACTCATAAGTCATTTCCAGTATGCGCACTGTTCTGTGAACAAAACGCACATTTCGTAAAAGGGGAATTTATTTCCCATGCGTATTCTGTTATTGCCAAAAGAATAACGTCAAAGGACGGGCAGAGACAAGGATTGACGATCATTCAAAAAGATTCTTTACATGAAATCGTTTCTTATAAGTACGCACGATCTTTCTCCAGTCGGTTGAGATGTAAAGAGATCAAGCAACGCGGGGCTGACCATCACAATAACGACATTGCAGACAAAGCTGAATGTCTACAGCAAGCGTACTTTGACTGTGCTAGAGCTATGGATGGCGCTTTTTAACGTGGTAAGGTTCATCTCTTGACGATGATTCATCTCTCATCTCAGCAAAATGTGACCTTTGTACTTTCTTTCTTTTTACTCCAGCATGAGAAGAGAGCAGAGCGAAGAGAGCAGAGCGGAGTGAACGGAGCAACTAAACAGGCTGCTATCATTCAAATATTTGTACAAGTTGTTATACATGTTTTTATACGAATTTACTTATGTATTTATTTCTCGTGTTAATTAGTCAATAAAAATCAATATATCTATCGTCACCACCAAAATGTGGTTTGTAAAGTTATTTATGCTAGTTGCACTATGTGGAGGAGTGTTGGCCTGCACTGAACAGACAAGTTGCATTTCGTGCATTCAGCACAAGGATACGTGCATTTACATTGGGACAGAGGAGCAATTCTCGTGTATTGATAAAATACACGCACATTCTTATGAATTCGACTACCTTGCCGAATTTGACACTGATTGTGATGCTGATTTTGTTGGTGAGCGTGTGATTTTAAACAACCATTAGAATGAGACATTAAAATATCATTACTAGTATCCAAAATTACTTAATTTCCTTTACAGATTACACTCCTTCAGTGGATGAGAGTGATCATCATTATCTGCTTTCAAACACAGTATCTACTGTGTCTGCACCGCTGGCCACCGACACAACCACAGACAAACCCACCGAAACAACAGCCGGTCATGGGGAGATTTTGGAGGAAACTTCCACTGTTCCTGCACCCATTCCATCCATTCCACTAATTGAAAAGGAAGGGGTCACTCCTAAAGTAGTACCTGCACCACCATCCAATTCATCTACTGAGCAGATTGTCCAGCACACCACCAGCACTGAGTCAACTGTGGCTGCTCATCTTTTCCCCACATTTTCAAGTGATCAGCTATCCACCACTACCACAACCACTCCAAGTCCCAAAATATTCCCAACTTCTCCTAAAATGGAGGAAAGCAATGTGTCATCATCTCAGGGGACTTTAGCGACCACTCCATCGGCTTTTAAAGGACAAAATGGAACAGCTTATCGTCCATCAATCGGGGTTAAAATTTTCCCCCCTGATTTAGCTGCAAATTGGGATGGAGGCAGAACGGGTGCATCTGTCACAATCAATGTTCACCCACCAAACAAAACATTTCTTCAATCCAATCTGGAGATTAGGAGATTATATTTCTCCAAAGATGGACTGTTTTCTTTTAAAATACCAAGTGGTGAAATTAATTGCAACGATGGGGTAATTATATAAAATCATTTAATAACATTATTTTGTAATGATCCTCTTTTAAAATTTTGTTTTGTGCTGTACAGGTTTTTAAAACCCGTCGCAGCTTCATGCAATTCGAATTTGCACTCTGTCTAGTCGGCAAGCGGTTATCGGCTGT
>JAQFXM010001629.1:0-30398 GCA_034693345.1 Entomobrya multifasciata | reverse complement strand
TATAATTAAGGGACCCAAAGGTACTTTACGAACTTTTTTGTTTATTTTCTGAAAATGTCTCTGCTTGCGCCACTTCCTAATACAAACATATGAACAAAAATCCATGCCAACCGTCAATTCACTTTGATGTGAACTATACATATATTCATGTATATAGGCATGAAAGTGTGTGTATATAATCATCCGATATGGAATAGAAATAGAGAATATATAAGAAACGAATGAGAAATATGTAGTTGTATGAGAAGAAGCAGAGATGAGAAAAATATTGAAGAATAGGGATTGTAGCGTAATAAGATTTTCTATTAAGGCTGTATCAAAATCAAATTGTAATTTAGAACCAGAGATAAAGCAGTAGAATAAGCAAAGAACCGAAATATTGTAGGAAAGAGCTTTGTAAATTTGTTGGGAGAGTTTATGGGGTAAACTGATAACAGGATTTCGCGAAATCAAAAATTGTTGAATGTTCAATTCCGATATTCAGAGGTATAAATGAATGTAATTTAGCGTGTGAAACTTTAGAGCAAGTATTTTGCTAAATTTGAAATTTATGACAAAATTTTATTCAGCCTTTTAATGGAAGGCGATGAACGTCATTGACAAGTGAAACTGCACTCATCAAAGCTTGTACGGTCGATTTGGTAAACGCAAGGTAAATATCATCCACCGTATTAATTTGAATAATGAAGAGTAATGTCTTATATGTGGCATTCACACAGTAAGGTAGAGATTTTAGCATTTCGAATTGATAAGCATATCGTGAGTAATATAGCTTAAATACGGTTAAATATTTATGTTTAATATTTAATCTACCAGACAAGCATCAAAGTACATTTTCCATGTCGGTTTTAGACCAACCTAAGAAGGGAAGGATTTTAAAGAAACTGATTCACTTTGCTCGCATCACTCTTATTGTCAGTATTGAAATTCTTTTTACCAACACACAAGCAGCATATTTATACCAGCAGGTTGCATTATTCCTCTCTTAAGCGAAAAATACAAAAACTTGAATTCAATTCTCCAAAAAATATTCATGAATTCACCGCAGGAGCTATACGGCTAAAATACTGTGATACGGAATGATGATACCCTACCTGGCCCGAAGCTGGTAAAGGATAATCTTTTTTTCTTGGGTCTTGTGCTGCCTGTTTTCTACCCTACCTGTCTGATTCATGGTATAACACTATGTGTTGTACAATTTCATAAAAGTTGACAACAAAGCACACACACAGGTATCAACAATAAGAACAATACAACGGAAAAAATTCTCCAAAAAAGTTTCATCTCGTCAAAAATCAACTTTACTTTGAATTTATAGTCATAAAACACGACGTTCATGTGGCATGCCTATCTCTGCGCTTTTCGTTTCATGGAATTCACAAACAAACAAAAAAGTGGTTATTTTTTTCTTTTGCATTATTCCTTTGCTAAGTAGATGGTCCATACAATATTTTTGAGCTGGAGGCTGTGCAGTGCATAATCTCCAAATACCTTTTTCTTCAAATCTTTTTTCATTTGCTCAGTCTTTTGTTGTTACTCATTCGTTGATTGAAAATAAGGTGTGCGTTTTTTAGAAGATATTCATAAAGCCAACTTTATCTTCTAGTTTTCTCCATGAACACATGACACGAAGAAGAAGAATGAAAATAAAATGAAGAGGCAGGCGAGAAAAATCCTATTTGCACACCATTTTATTCATGATTTAGCCAAACTAAACCGAGAATTTTCAGATCTCAGTCGTTCAGAAGGGAGAGGTAGTAAAGTAACTTGAAATTAAACTTGTAGCGTTTGTGTACTATTTTTTCATTCAGTCCATCCAACAACCTAACCTGCAATTTACAATGCACAATTTGATTGTGATGTTAGTTTAATACTTGGATACTTTTTCATCCGATTTGCATTTCATTGCATTCTTATCCTTCTCCTTTCTTTCTCCTCCGTTCCTAGTAAAAAAATTACACAAGCTTGTCTTCCCCTAAATTTTATTGTATTGTTAACAGTGTGACGACAATCTTTTGGAATGACTATAAAAAGTTCCATTTCGTTAAAATAAGGCGCTAGTTTTGTTGTTAAAGGTAATCCTACCTTTTTTATGATTTTTTCATTCTTGTGTCAAGTCAAATCACCTGTCTCCTTCTCCTTCCCTGTATACATATTTTTTCATTGTATTGTCATTTAAGCTATATGTGCGTGTAACAGGTTTTAGTAGTATCAACAATACGAACAGGTCACAAATGAAATGAAAACTGAAACCTGGTGAAAATATCAAGTTACTTTCAATTTTTACTACGAAAGACGAGAAGGATAGTGCTATAAAGTAGTAAACACAACAGCTTTTTATTATTATTAAAGAACAATTCATCTTGATTATGTTTTATATCTGACTGTCTGTCTTAAAACTCCGCCTTGTGAAAATCCTATGCATTGTCTATGTTTTTTCCCAACACAGCACGAAAAAGTTAAGTTACATTTTATAAGTTACAGAAAAGGGTCATCCATTTAAATGCAAGACAGCAGTAAAAAGGAAATGCGTGAAATATCAGCGGGAAAGCAAGTTTTTATGAAGGAAACAGGCGAAAAGAAGCTGACATAAATGTGTCACAAATTTTCCCAAAAATCTAATACTATCATGTCAACTGCATTTTTACGTTTCACAACAGAAGCCAAAACTATATGCAACCTATCCTTTTGTTGTACTTTTATAATAACCATAATTTTTAGAAGAAAAGGAAAGGAAAATGGATAATTTATGGGTATTTCAAGTATTTATGAATGGGTTAACAATTATAATTTCCGATGGGTGATCTTGCTGATGCTGATGAAACTAGACTGCACTGCACACAGTGTAAAATGCAGACTATAGATTTTGGGGATGTGATTATTACACAAAGTGATTTCTGTTGAGGTAGGTTATGATTATGATACCGCTGTGTGCTGGCTGAGATGATGATGGTGGTGCTGGCAGTAGTAAAAAACACATTAAACTTGGAAGAAAATCGAGTAAAGCAAAAAATGCGACTAAAATAATATATTGCATTTGGTGATTGTACCCATTTTTCATTTTCAACAATATTTTTTGTTGTGGTAGCACAAGCTTATAAACTATACAGCCATAAGAACCGCTAATATGTGTATAAAAAAGTCAAAGTCAAGGCTCCCATTAATAATAACAAGGTAAATGGATGGTTAAAGAGAGAGAGAGAGAGAGAAGCATATTGCAAAGGTAAATGCACATCGCACATCATTGACAAAAAATACTATAAACTTCACAAAAAAAGAGTTTCTTGAGATGGTAGGAGTATAGATTTGTTGATTTTACGAGCCAAATAGGTGTATATAAAGACAAATAAAATATGAAGAAGAATAAGAAGGAGGAGGACAGTTAATAAAGAGGTATGTAATAATATGAAATGAACATGCACAATATTTTTGTGTGTTAGTTTGGTGGTTTGGCTGGCTTCCCTTCTCTCTCTCTTTCAGTTTGTGTTTGAGTTCAGCATATTTATGTCTGTCTGTTAAATTGTTAGTGTTTATGTTCGTTCATGTTGTACTGCTGCTTCTGCACTGCCGAGACTAGCCTGGCAAATGAATAAGACAGGAAGGAGGAGATGATGACAAAGTGCATCTTACGCAATAAACATAATTTATTAACTTACAAAAGGGATGGATTTTTATGTCTCTCTTGTTAACATATTGCTATTTCTTTTTCTGCTTCTACTGCATCTTCACTAAAGTGATTATAATAAATGGCTCTATTTAATAGGTATGTGGTAATGTGCAAAAAAGAAATAGTAGACAAGGTCGTTCAGTAATAAGGATAAAATCTAGTGGTATGGCACAAGTGCAAAAGTGCAAACAAGTAAGTAAACTTTTTTTTGCACATTTTCAACTTTCAAAACAAATTGATGATCAGTTGCTTTTTTTTGTCAAATTAACCAAAAATTATAGCTTTGTTGTTCAAAGGGTTAAGTTGATGAAGAATAATTATATGATGAGAATATTTGTATTTTTGCATGAAATTGGGAAGTTTTTGTTAAATTTAAAGCGTAATCGTATGTAACTTTATATAACCACCAGTACCGCACCATTATAGCACGCCACCTCTGTTAAGTATTATCCGGGTGGAACTTCCTTCTTATAATTCATTTTAACATTGCACAGTATAGCTACTCATTTAATCATGTAATTTTGGTTACTATATTAGCCATCAGCTTTCAATACTGAACATGAAAACGACTGTGGATTGTGGAATATGGACACATGGACCAAATGTGAGGTAGAATGCCGGATTTCTCCGTCCGTTCACCGTTCCCCCTGCCTACGTTTTTTGTTACCATTTGACACATCACGCAACAATCTCATTACTTCAAACACCTCACCTCTTTCCACACAAGCATCTTTGTTCATTCAACATTTCCTCGGTTTAAAAAAAAGCTTATTTAAAATAAAATATAATATGTAAAATATGAATATACATGTTTTGTAGCTGTTATATTATAGTTTTTTTGGTGGGAGCACCACCACCGGGAGTTTTCACCAACAGTCAACTCAACAATGAGTCAGTCAGTCAAAATGCCCGACAACACGGAAGTAACGACAGGAGTACTGCTATAGTAGCTTTGTGTAATTCCAACATTGACTATTAACTATACTTTTTTAAACTCCATTCACTCTTGTATTCATTCATTCTCATGTACTTCATGGTGTGCTGCTGATGGAGAGAGGTGGAAAATGGAAAGCGAGCTAATTCACTTTTCGGAAATTTATGTAGTTTATTTTATGTCCCTACCTAGCAATGCATGTAAAAAGTTCAAAATGTGTGAATGTAATGAAAGTAGAAAAAATTGGAATGAGAAAAGGGGAATAAATGGAGGAGGAGAAAAAATTTGTGGTATGGAAGTTACTACTCTGCTTATTTTATATATAGGTATACTAAATATTCATTCTAAAATTAAATTACTTTTTTGTTTCGTTTATGTTCGCTACACAAAAAAGAAAGAAAAATACAAAAGGAGAACACCAAGCAGTCTATAACATTTGCTTACTCATTTTCATTTCACATTCAATATTCGTCGATCATACAGACTACTACGTTTTAAAGAACATGTGCACAAGTAAAGTATACTTGATTCAAATAGCTTGGATTGCATTGTAGCTTTTGGCTGCTGAAAATGAAATGTCCACCCGCTTCCGTTTCCAGCTTCATAATAATAACTTTTTATTTCAGCTTTCGTTTCGTGATATGTTGGTTTAATTCTACACATACACGACTGACTGAGACCTTACAAATAAAATGAACTTTACGTTTTACATTCGTAACGTTCCAATGATTTTGTACCCGGAGGACTATTTCATAACATTAAGTAGTAAATCCTTTTTGGGTGGCAGAAATTTCAATATAAATATAATAATTACAGAATGAAATTAGTTAAATGTTAATTACATCAGCAAGCAGTACCGGACCGGAATAAAAATAAATATATTCTATCACTCAATGCACGAAATAAATTTTCGTTTCCTTCTGTTTCCTAAATTGGACATGGCTCTCTTAAATAATATATTCCTCTAAGCGTGTATTCTTATTTAATCCCAGGAGGGTCATGTTTAAAAAATGCACATCTATTATTCTGGTCAGTCACTTAAAAGGGTATCCATACTAAAATGAAGGTCCCTTATAATTTAAAAAATCAGATGGAAATAGAATAATAATATTATTAACGTTTTGATATTTTATGTACCTCTTCTTTCCATTACCTAATGTTTTTTTCATTCTTCAACTAAATCCAAACAAATTATAATAACCTTACAAAAATAAAATCTCTTCTTTGTGTCTTGTTAAAGGGCTCAGGTGGCTTTTTACTATTAACGTTTTTTACATACCTTTGCTTTGCTCAAAGTTATATAAATAAGAAGAAAGATAAGTATTGCTTTTCAAGGTTCATTTCACAGAACTGAAGATTCTAAGAAGAAAAGGGTTAATTTTTTTTCAGGTCACAATATCATTGTGGTAAGATTTAACAAGCAGGTATATATGCATATTACTATTGACTATTACCCAACTGAAAAGATTTAACCAAAATTAGTACTTTAGAAAATTCACCTGCACCTTGCACGAAGACCACAAAAATATAATATACACTAAACCTTTTTCTTTCTTTTTTTTATTACAAAAGAGAATCCACTGGACAAAGAATACCAGAAAAGATATTGCCTATTATCTTTTTAGAAGCTAAAACGAACCCATTTAAATACTTCTCTCACAGTACCTTAAACGCACATTTACGCATATTTTCTTAATGAGTCAGAATGTCTACTTGGCTAACAATGCACTACGCATTTATTCCATTCTCGTACCTTTCGTCTTCTTTACAGCAATACTTGCTTTTTCCTTCCTTTGTATCTTTAAGCCGTTGTGATTGTAATGCGGCCTATTATCCAATTGAAGTAATAATCGCAATGATAGTAGTAACGATAATAATAATAGTACAATGATCATCATCTTCTTTTTTAGTGTTGCTAGTTTAAAAAAAAGTTACTTCATTTGCATTTCACATTTTTTGCTCTTGCTTCTTCACAAAGCATTGACGATGAAGGCCCTTTAGAAAATTTAAACTTCAAGTGCTTATATTCCATTTTACCTTTTATATTCCCACTTGTGCCGACATTTGGATTCATCATTTGAAATTTGAAAATGATATAAAAAAGTTTCTTTTATTTGCCCGTTGATGATGCCCGTTTTTCCCATTGCATTACTATTATTGCCTAACATTACATTTTATAATGATGATACCTTCTGCCAAGTATTCACCTCACCTGTAAACCTTTAACTCAACAAAACTCTTCTATTACAATAGTTCTTTCTTATCTAGAAGTATATGTATTGTATTTTGTATTAAATAAAAAAAACTATATAAAAACTAAACTCAAAGAAAAAAGTTTATATGGCGAAGATGAAGAACTTGAGAGCTGTCATTGTGGTAAGATTAACGCAACTCAAGAATTAACCTTTGACATTCATCATATCATACGACATGGTTTTTCAATGATGCGGCTTCTCAAAATCTCTGTCTAATGAAAAGAATAAGAAATAAGGAAAGAATAAAAAAACAGATGAGTTCAACCTGCCTGGCAAACACTTTTGTCGCTTTTAAATATCAAGTCAGAGTGATGGTGTTGGTAGGATAATAATTGCATTGCATACTTCTCTCCTCTAAACTCAACCCTGAGAGAAATATGCAATGGCAAAAGGTAATAATAAGTTGATGAAAAAACTATAATAGTGGTAGGATGCATTGGAAATGCATAGAAATTAATTTAGTTTTTCGCCTGGCTGTTAGTGTTTTTCAGACTATTCAAAAAGTAGTAATCTAAAAAGCCATTGAAGGCAATGCAATGCACAAAAAACAACAGAACAATAATAATAACAACACACACCAGTCAACTTGATTGACAGGTATGCTTGTAGAACATTTTTTTTGATAGTTACAATGCTACGCAAGGAATAAAATTATATTGCATTTCGCATTCTAATCTTATGTGCATTTTTCTTAATGGATCACACGATACGCTCTAAATAAATTCTTTGACTCTTCTTTAGGCCTGCCTTGACTTCACTCTTGGTTTGTAAATCTTTGCATAAAATTACACATCATGCATTTAACCCGTTTTTTTCCTTGTGAAAAAGTAGATCTTTAAAAATGCATACAAATTTTCTTATCATTGCTGTTAGTGTTTCATTTGTACATCTACCCGATATACCTTTATCGAGATTTACATGCTAGTAGTATGCAGAATGCGCATGTCTTTTCACACTTGTAACACAATTAAGAAATAGTTTTTCCTGAAATGAAATCCACAATTCAATCTCGCTTGCCACTTCCAATCCAATCTTTTTAAAAAACGAAATGGAATAAAAATCAAAGAATGGAATTTCATAATAAGCTGAATAGTTTTTTCTCTCCCATTTACTATGTTGTAGTAGCAAAGCGGAATATGTTGGTGATTGTGTTGTATAATATCTCATCATTTTTCAGTAATATTGCTAGTGATAGATATTGGATACGATACGATACAAGCAAGTTGCCGAAAAAGAAAATGCTCATCATAAAAAATGGACATCACACACACAGCAAACAACACCAACTTTACCAACCAAGCCAAAAGTACAAGAAAAAAGAACAAAAGAAAAATGCCGACTATTATGATAATACATTTTGAAAATTTGAAGATGGACTACTCAAACTTATGTAACTCGTAGCTCATCATATTTATTATGAGCATCCCATGCCATGTAGCATATTTCTTTATTCGACTTCTCTTTTTTAATATTTTTTTATTTTTTAGATTTTGAGTTAGTGAGTGACTGGAAAAGGAATCTGTTGCCGCTGATGCTGCTTATTGCTTATTTCTCATCATCACCACATCACCACCACCGCAACAACCAAAATACACTATTTTAACTTTGGCTATCCATCCATCCACCATCAACCATTTTTTTCACCTCATCTCTTTCCCAATAAATTATCTGCGAGTCAACTTTTTAGTTTCTTTTTAACCTGATAGTATAGAATATAAGATGTGGGAACGTTGATCATCATTATAAGAATGAATGCTGGTACGTAGGTATTACTACTACCAGCTTTTCAATACAAGACGAAAAGTTTCTTCTTCAGCTGCTGATGATTTTTCGACTAGGCCAGGTCCAGCAGACGCTGCAACTAGCAGACAAGAGAACAAAAAGCCTAGACGCACATACACACACCTTAACCAAATGGAAAATATAATGGTTCTTGTATTTTCATTTCGTAAATGATAATGTAAAGTTTTTAAAAAGTTTTTTTTTGAAGACTTGCGTAAGACAAAATGAAAAAAACTTTCTCGACCTAACTAACTATTAAAAAGGCTGCGCGAATGAGTGGAAGATTCTTGGTCAAGTAGGTGGAATTGGTAGTTCCAAAACGCATTAACGAAGAAATACCAAACGCAAACGAGAAAAAAATCATCAAGACAAAATCTCATTCTTTTTTCTTCTTCTTTGCCTGGATATTATTATTACGCTTTACATTGACCATGTTCATCATAATAACCAAAATGAGGAGATGGATGGATGGGTAAACTAAGTTGCGCCTGTGCGGGTTTCTGATCTGATGATGATGGTAAAGCAAGCTGCTGGGATGTAGGCAGGTAAGAAAAAAAGTTGAACAAAAGTGGTCTTTTTAGTAGACTCCTTTTTTCTCGAGACTCAAGTCAAGTCAGTCTTATTTACCTACATTTTAATATTTTACACGTACGCCCGCTTGTACATAAGTATGAACATAAATATGGTAGACCTCTTTATAATAAAAATATTTTTCCTCAGCTTTTTAAGCGTTAACGAATAAGAGGGAGGGAATAATGAAACAACCGGAATGGAATATTATTATTATTATGGCCATCATCATCATCAAAACCTTGTATGATTATTATTATTAGCTGAGCGAGAGCAGAAAATGTATTATCATTGCATTAAAAAACAGCATAAGATGTTATTAGCACCAAAGAGAAAAGGTGGTGGTGGTGCATCAACAAGAATCTTGTTGCTGGATTTGTATTCATCATCCTTATCATTATTATCAACATCATCATCATCTTTGCTGACTTGAATTTGTGTGATGGCGATAAGTGATGGACATTCCCATTCCATTCTAAAAAACCAGACTACACAGCGAATAAAAAGTTGAAATTGGCTATTTCAGGTAGTCTCATTAATGCTTTTAATCAAATTTACATAATGAGCGACAGAGGGGTACCCCCACCGCTGAAGAGAATCATGGTTAATGTGTGTAAGAATGTCTAATAATGACCAGCCACTTCATCATAAAACTTGAACAGTATGGTAATCTGCGCAATAAATGAATTGGAGTGTCTCTTTGATTTTCTGTCGCTTTTATGTCCTGCCGGTAGATTTTCTGGATAAAGATCTGCTGATTAATCTAATGATCTTTGTCTCGTCATCGTGGAAAAGGTTTTTTTTGCGATTTTTTTTGTCGTTTTCTGTCGTGCAGACTACAGGAGCAAAAGTTGTCTTAAAACCAACCAAGTGTGATGAACGTCACATCTTATCCTCTGAAGATTTTTTCTTGAAATCGATACAAGCATAAAAGTACGCAAAGTATAACGTAATAATGCGTACTCATAATACAAAAATGATACATATATCTGATTAAAGATGATAATCTTGCCTATTTGCGTGTTCTTTGCTGTTGTTATTTTTTTCTTTGACGATTTGCGTTACTTGTTTTTGCATCGCGTTCAATTTTCTTCATGTTTTTCTACAAAGGAAGAACAGCCGCCGATCTTGTGACTTTTTGTACTTCTCGTCCGCCTCGATTGCTACTACTTTGCTGATAGAATATGAATGTATTAAACTTTGGCAATTTTTTTCGTAGCAGCCTCAGCCGCCGTGCTGTGTCGTTCAGTTCATTTCATCGTGAATGTATCAAAAGATGAGAGAAGAAAAAATCTTTATCTCTGCTTGCCTGTCTCCGTTTTACTAGTTTTTCTTGTTGTTTTGCTCCCTTAAGTTTTAGTAATATACATATATATCGTCAGTTATCGCGTCTTTTTGTGATGTGATGATGATACTGATCAGATCAGTCGATTGGTTGGGCCAAGAACGTGTACCAAAATTAATGAAATGCACGCGAAAAAGAGAATAAAAGAGAAAAAGCGGCATTTCTTTAACATCAGAATCTGTCGGTCGGGGTTTTCTTTGCCTATGTTTTTCCTTGATAATATTGATCAAGATCAGTTAACAAAAAGTTAGTTGGTTTCTATTTACAAATCAAATAGTGTAATAGAAAAGTGGCATTGTAAGCATATATGGCTGTTATATAATTTGTAAGCATTTTATTGAAGAGTACCTATGTATAGTCTAGTAATTGTGTTATCAAGGTATAAATATGTTTACTATATATTTAGTCCAATTGAAAACGAACTGGATTGTTCGTAAAAAAGGAATTGGAACGAACGACTTGAGATGTTTGTGGCATCCGTAAATCAATCTGCTGTCTAAAAGAACAACCATAATGTGGGCTAATAGCATCATATCATATTCTTATCCTGATGATGAAGGATAACATAATGCAACAATGACCTTAAAAAGCAGCGATAGCACAATCTGTTTGTACAAAGAACGCTTAAAATACTGAAGTATAGCTGTAGTATTGTACAGAAAACTGAAGCAATATAAAGACAGTGCATTATGAAAATAAAAGATTATTATTAGGAACACAAGAATTAATGCTAATAGTACTAATCATTGCGATTACAAATTTAATTGAAGTTCTTTAACTAGTGCCAGAATCAATGATTTACCAGTTGAAATCTCATTGGCCAGAATGGTATTTCTCTAATTTAGAATGATTAAATTGTTGAATCAAAACAGAATTTCTGCCCTAAACATTCGCATTAAAGCCACAAACTGGAAAAATCACAGCATAATTGAGTCCTTCCCATGAAGCTTTCATTTGTAAAATGTATTGACAGAAACCTTTGACAGTTAAAGTGCCTTTTCCAATAATAAATACTTACCTCTTACCACCACCACCAATCTACAAAATAAGTCAATAAAACACCGTTTTCCCCTCAAACTACTTTTTTGCTCGATAACTTCAAGCTCCTTAAAACAGACATCCCATTTAATAATGATGAGATAAAACACGAAAAGGATCTTTTGTTTTTCCCAAATTTCAAAAGAAAAAAAACTTTACTTCTTACTTCATCATTTTTATCTACCTTATTTTCTCCAGATAACATATCTTACATTCAATTCAACGTGCAAAAGCTTCTTTATTTTACGAACATGTCACACAGAGACAGGTGACATGAATGACATGACTAGTTGATTTTTAAAAACATTTTCTGGAATTAAGTAAAGTGTAGAATGTGTTTCCAGTTTCTATATATGTCCATCCATGAGGTTTTATTTTCTCTTACCACCACCAAAACTACCTTCCTCCTTGTGAATAATTTAAAGTTAAGAAGAAAAACAGCTTATTCATTTACCATACATATTCTCTCTTAGTCACCAACAGACAGACATGTCATGTTCATAATATTCCTTTTGGATTTCCCCTATTTCCCCGGCACATCCTTCGTTTCGTCCTCCCCCTAAAAAAATCTGCTTGTTTCGATACTTACACTCTCCACTTCACTTTTCTAATCGCTAGTAAAAGTGCAATAATAACAACAACAATTCTAACCATCCAAAATAGAAAACTTCCTTTTTTCGGAAAGATTTAATCGAGCAAATGGAAAACTTGTTACATTTTTTGACAAGAATATTGCTTTTTTATAGTTTATCATCATCCTCCCCTTCTCATACTACTAAAAAAGCACATCAAGTAGGAAACCAAATAGAAAACCCTCCTTGTCTTCTATTTTTACCGTCATCTCTTTTCCTTCCTTTTTTATATCCTTCAATCATACAAAAAAACATTTTCTACAATTCCGGCTTGTACAACCTCCTTGAACCTCTGCATTACTAACTAAGCACTATATAGGCAGTTTGCCTTGCTAAATGCGCCACTGACACCGCCGACACCACCGACATGTTCCCTCATACCAGGAGAAAATGTACCGGATATTGAAAACACAAAATACCAGACGCATTTCACTGACATTATTATTGGCGGTACGCGATATGGTGGTGGTGGGTCTTGTTCCGTTTTTTTTCAACAAAAAGTTGGGAGAGTATCTTTATTTCTACAAATGAAACACATACAATAATTTAATATTACCATCAAAAGCATGCATGCGACATCCACACATCTCATACATATTTTGTAGGATTCCAAAAATACGGAAAAACGTTATCAAACCCTGGCTCCGGGTCCAACTATTGCCCGAACTCTTATTTGAGCTGCTTTTGAGTGTATTTTGTACAAAAAATAATTTCCTTTTTGGTCTTTCTCTCGAATAGAATGTGATGTCAACTCAAGCCGACGACGGCGACAGACAACCAAAAATATATATACATTTTTCCGTGGAACAAGTCGAAACGGACTTGCAATCAGTTTTCCCTCTCAAAAAATAATAATAATTTCTTTCTTGGTCTCCATTCCAGTCCATAAAAAAGTGCATGTTTTGCCGGCTGTCAACAAGCAAGGGAAAAATCCCGTGTAATATCTGTCAACTGAAGGGAGTGCGTTTCCTATTTTTTCTTAAATCGCCAATATTATGGCTGCCAAGTAAAGACTTACACATGAGAGTGCAATAGTTTGTAACACACACGACCATTATCAAGTCTATTAAATCCTCCACCTCATGAAATGATATTAAATTTTTATTTACAGTCATCTTTTTATATAAAGACCGTATGGTTATAATATTCAGCGTGAATGACTATATCAGAATATTTCCTTTTCACTTAATGGCTACCAATTTCAGACAGATGTTTCCAGAAAACTGTTTTTTAGATAAAAATTCCTAAAAAACGGATTCACATTATATGACGTATAATATTAAGGTTTACGCTAGTGTAAATTAAATGCATTGTAGATTTCGATACAATGTATACACTCCATTTACCAGGATATTATTATCTTTATCTGTCCATTTTATACAATATAGATAAATGGAGAGCATTTAAAAGGGTACCATATGGATGGATGAATAGATTGATGTGTGGATTTGGATTATTACACTTTTTGTTTGTGAGTGAATGAATGAATAGAAGAGAGGAGTCAACCAAAAGGCGGAAGAAAAGTAAAAAAAAAGGTAAAGCAATTTCCCGTGTCCATCAAAAGTTCCCTAGTTGTGTTGTACCGTCATCGTCATATTATTCTCGCGACCACCACTATTATTATCAGTTTGGTAAGTGAACAGAGTTGGTTGGAATAGTTTTTCATAATTTTTTGCTCAAATGAGAACTGCGTACAAGTCACCTAAATCGTCACGTCAGCTCAGAAAACTTGCTTGTTTACAACGGAATTTCTTCGTGACGAACAATACAAGTTTAAGAAATCCTCATTCTCACCTTTAAGAAAAGTTATCATACATACTTTGAAACATTTTAACAGCTAATAATAGTAAAGATATGAAGATAAAACGCATCACTACTATTTAAATTCAAATTGCGCAATGATAGCCTATTATAGTATACTAACCTGCTTTTATTTTTTTGCTCAACGAAAAAATCGAAGGTGTATTCTTTTTATTTAAAAAAAACCAAAGATCCAACTTGATGATAGCTTTTTACAAAAGGAAGTCTCCAACCAGCGACCACATAGAGAAGTACACATTTTTTCCTAAAAAAACAGTCTAGCACTAACAGAAACAGTGCAACCGTGCGAAGCAGACAAGCTGGCAATATCATTACAATAAACCAACAACAGCGTGCAGTTTCCTTTGCTTTGGTTTTTAGCTCATCATCAGCTCATCCCCATCAACACATATGTACATATTTTCATTTAGATTTTATTGACAGGAGGAGCCCCCGCACTGCACCGCTGCATTTTTTATATTCTTTTTTACAATGTACGTGCTTGCTTGCAAAGAAATAATATGCTTGATAACTTCATTGAGAAATTGGAGAAGCCTTCTCAATTCTCATAGTCACTTACTCAGTTTGTTATTCTTTTATTGTTCGCTTTAATGCTGAGAACACAGCAAGCGTAAAGTGTTTTTAAAAGAAAAAATACTCTGCTGCGCTGTTTGTTGTCTGTTTTTTTATGCTCATACACTTTTATAGCAGAAAATAACTTGATCAGATCATCAGACAATCAGAATCAAAGAGGATATCATGACCATCAACATCATCAACAACACAAAACATTATTACTTTGTTGTGGTCAGCTCAGCAGCATCAGAAGGAAATGAAATCATCGATCCGATATGGCCTGAATGAATGTGATCACTTCTTCTCCTCTCTCGCTCCATCATATAGGCAACTTGATTACATGATATAGTCATGAATGAGGCTTTGATGGGGTCACAACATTAACCGACAGGCACAACCCTTTTTTCAACTTTACTTTTGCATTACGTTTAACTTAACAATAGACTTTATCAACATATTACCTGAAATTGCTCTTCTAGAGAGAAACGGTTGAACAGTTTCTTCATGGTGAGCCTGAGCACTTACTTTTTTAAGACATCTTTATTTTCTTGTATTATTTTATATTTTTCAATAAATACTTGGAAAAAATGATAAATAAAAAATAGTCTCCTCCTGAGTCTTAACCTGAGTTAATACGATGATTACACGAAGGCAAATCACATAAAGAGAGGATGTGATCATGTTGGTAATGATGATGTTTTTGATACGATATGGTTGTGTTGTTTTGATATTAAAACGCTGATGTTGTCTTCTGTTGATGTGATCGACATGATCATCACATCATCATTATATTCCCAACAACTTTTGAACGAACGGAACGGATGGATGATACTGTGAACTGCTAGATTGCTTGTAATGATTCTATTTTCTTTTATTTTTTAAAAAGATTTTTTTATTTTGCCTCTGGCTCAGCAGCACATCATCACATAATCATCGTCAATGAAATGATGTGATCATGTTGTGTTTTGTGTTGTTGTGCTTGTGATGTTTGAAGATTATTTTCAATTATCAACTTAGTAAAATAATACACTGTGCGAGTGATGATCATGATGGTGGTTGGTTTGTGAGTAGCCAAGGTATACTTTCTGGTAATGAAGTAGTTAGCTTCTTGCTGGGTTGTCTGAATGGGAAACAGGGGAATCGTGAAGAGAGGAATAATTGATATAAAATGCAACAAAACAAAGCCATGCCAAAGAGAAATAATGGAGAGAAAACACAGCAGCAGTCAAAGTCGCAGACTTGAGTTGACACAATGCAGCAGTCGATAAAAATGGTGTTGTTTCGTCAATAACTTTATACTAATTTTGCCATACAAAGTTTGTGCATATGTGTGAGTTGATGTTTTTAATTCAATTTTGCTGTTATTTCCCCACTTTTTCTACCCATTCTTTTCGTCGTTCTCCTTTAAACAAGATAATTGAATGCATCCTGTCTCCAGAGTCCATCCCCATAACTAAGTTGAGTTTTATTTGAGAGTTAGCTACAGAAACAGGAAGGGAATCATTAGAAAAGTTGCAGTAGGTAGAAAGATAACTAAAGCTAGAAAAAACTATTATATGCGTAGGTATATTATCATGTGGGAGGATATATATAACGTAATAAAATGTTATAACTGCTTTTTCTACATGTAATTCCACCAATAAAATAGAGTAAAGCAACTTGATGGACGGATACCATCACACCATATTATTTTTTACAACGACATACCCATGACATATCAAAAGAGAAAACCTATAATAAGCTACAGTAATGGCTGCTAATACATATCATTATGCTTTTATCATCTTCATTCGTCATTTTTCATGTGTGCCTTGTACAAGCATTGTACCTATCTAAATACATTTATTATTGTGCTTGCCTTTTTTCCAAGATTGCGTGAGTTTGAATTTTTGCTAAAATGATAATTTTTGAAGTATGTTCGAAAAAAATATACATGAAATGAATTCATGCGACATGCACACACAACATATTACTATTTCAATGCTACATTTTAAATTATGGGAATTTTTCTTCTTTTGCCACATGTCATGCTGTGTACGATCTAATTTTTGAACACGTCCTTTGTCCTTTTCTACACTCCTCCGCCTCCCCGTATTTTTACTTGTTTGAGCAAATTGGATTGAAATTGAAAAATAAAACTTGAATTTTTACTTTTTTATATCTACCTAAATAAATCAGCAGTCAGTAAAATATATAAGATAAACTTCGTGTGTGTCTCACACACAGTCTCAAGTGACTGCACCCATTCAGCCAGTTTAATTTACCATTTTAACTTTTCTGTCTTGACTTGGTGACTACATATTGGATGGCATTACTGAAACGACTGCTACTAACTACTATTTTGCTTTTTGCTTACACTTTGCTAGTTTACATCACATCATTCACACTATCATTTCAGATCATCTTTCCGGATTTACATTAATTTTTAGCATGGCTGGCAAAGTGTGATAAGAATATTTATATGTGCTCAGGATGATGATGTATCATCGCGTTTCTCTCTGCTTGTTTGACTTTGGCATGATGCACCCATTCATTCATTAGCACCATATTACTCTTCTCGACTAATGTATCGTTATTATAATCCGTACAAAATAATGAGAAAAAATAGCTCAACAAAAATGCATAGCTAAAAGCTAATAATGCATTTCCTTTTGATTCTCTGTTCGCTGGACTATCAAAAATTTCAATACTAAAATATAAACGAAAAAATGAAAGTACACGAACAAACACACTGACTCATTTTGTTTGCGCCTATGCTTTTTATTCTTATAAAGCTTCAAGTGAACCTGTTTTCTGTACATAATCCGCTATTGATGCTGATGATGCAACAATAACGTAATGTAATCGGATTAAATCGAATGTAATCTAACTTTTTACACTGCATGCTTCATCAAATCAGATGAATAGGATCAGATCACATAGCTTTTAACAGGGCAGAGGCAACAGCGGTGGTGTGATGCGATGTGTGATATAAAAATGATGGTGTTATTAATGCTACTTATTTTATACTTAAATTTGCTGATTGTGCTTATTCGAGTTAGGTAAGTAAAGTACCCAAAAGTATTTATCATTTGTCGCTGCTCTACTGCTGCTCCCATTTTTTAAAGATGATATAACAAAGTTGGATTCGTGTGCATGGGTTTGGTGAATGGATAAAAAGTTTCAATTTTGATATGAAGCATTGATAAACGTTTGAATGATTTGATCACCAGCATATCAACACGGTAAACAAGTTGACGATGGTCTAGTGATATGATCCGTTTTTTGTAACGTACTCAGTCTGTCAATAATACTATACCTACCAGTTAGTTTTATATGGAAGAAAAAGAAAGGATGTCGATGTCACTGTCACCGACGACGACGGGGGAAGTTGATCTGAAATACCGGTGGTGTAGATGTTACAGACTGCTGATATTAGACAGACGTGAGCGCGTGTGTGTGGTTTGACAATAATGTGTTTAACCGATGACAGGGTGAGCAAGAACACTCTTATAAAATAACGACACAGACTTTTACTGATAAAAACAATGAGGCTTGTCAAATTAAGGCGGCTTAGAAGGATTAGGTGGCCTTTTGGACCAATATTCTCAGACATAGATCCGAATTTGCACATATCGTGCAATTGAATGGTCAATCAATAGGGCATAAAAGTCTAAAATTTAAGTATAAATGCTTCAATCAGAGAAGTTTAAGTTATTTCAAACGTAAAAACTGTCGAGAAAATTAACTTTAAATTGTATTTCAAAGCTAGCCTTCAACCTTACAGCAATTCGTTTCCAGCAGTATCATCGAGTTTTATGCATATTTTTGATGAATCTTCCATTTTCCACTAAAAAGTAATTTTATTATCAATACTATGCGCTTAATTAGTTAATACATACATGAATATAAAATGTAAATGTTTAGTTATTAAACAACATTCGTTTTTTATTTTATAAAAGGAATGCGATAGAATACATTTTTCTGTTTGGCTATACCACATATTCAAAAAAATGCAGGTGTTTCTTATTCCATTATGATACTTTTTATACTCTTCTAAATCCTGAAATAATTCCAGTCAAGTTGTGTGTACTGGAATGTAAAATTAGAGTATGAAGAAATGAATACAACTAGCTAAAGTGGTATAATAATCTTATAAGATTTGTATTGTATGTAAAAAGAGTAAAATGTTTGGCTGTATATTTATATACAACTGAAAAGTTAACTGAACTGAATTCTCATTCCATTGTACTCATCTCTTGGACGTTGGTCGGTCAGTCGGCTTGACAGATCAAAAATATGTAGAAGAATCAAAAGAATTTTAGTTTAGCTGAGCTCCTTGTTGGCCACAAAGAGTAACAACTCGTTCCTAACAAAAATACCTGACATCGTATCTTGACTATGACCATCGTCTTTCTCAACTTGCCTTTTTCCTTATGCGTTCTCTCTCTCCCTCTCCCAAACTTAAAAAATCTAAAATTCCAAAAAGAACAAGTCTCCTGTGAATTCCCATGTGCGCTGCTGCCGCTTCTTCTCCATATGCATGCGTTTTCGAGATAGTGATGATGAGCATTCAAAAATGTGTACTATGTTTCGCTTCTGCTGCTGATGATAATGTTCAATTATTTCTCTGCATCATTTTTACCTCCTGAGCTTGTAAGCTTTTGTTGTAATAATAAATAAAAATGGTTTGTGTACTACCTTTTGTGCTCATGTATATTATTATAAAGGAAGGCAGCATCATCGGAGAAATGTGTTAACTTTGTGGTTACTCGTTACTTGTACCTAGTAATTTAAAGAGTTGCACACACAGACACAAAAAAGTATCTATTTTACTTTTTTACAACCGGGTTACATTGCAGCGTCAAAGTAAGCATTACCTTTTGTTATAATATTTAAGTATAGTGGAGGTTGAAAGTTGGGCACTACACCTGAGTTCAGAGGAGGATCTGAAGGAGTGGCCATGTGCCCACATATCCCAATCCTTTTCCCGTCAGTTCTCCATAATCATATATTACTGTTGTGCTAGTTGATACCTCTAAGGCATACATCCATACATATCTACATACAAAATAACGCAAACCAAAAAGGCAATACACAACAAAGTAGAAAAAGAATACGGACAAGAGAAAAACTAATATGCTTGTTTGGTTTTTGGTAAAGCTATAAAGGTAAAGGGGGAAAATAAGCTTGAGGCAAGTCAGTTTACATGAAGAACATAACATGGTGCTTTGTGTGTGCACAAAGATAGTTTTTTCTTTTATTCCAGTCCAGCAGCAGCAAAAGCAACCCTAGCAGCATCAAAACCAGTATTTCTCTCTAGTCAACCCCACGTTTTCCAGGCAGATGGCATACGTAAACCATTTTCTGTGAAATCGGTCACCACCACTCTACCAAACCAAACCAATCCATTCAACCCAAAAAAGCCGATACTACGCTTGTCTTCCTCTGCTGAAAATGCACACTAAAATATCACGCTGTGTTTGCTGTTACTGATGAGATACCTATATTTCACTTTGAACTTGACTCATTCTTCTTGTCTCACTCTCACACATTTTCCTTTCCGAATTGAATATTTTTGTGCGTGCTGCTTGCTCACAAGTTTCAATGTTGGAAATAAATCTAAATCTGTTTCTACATCTCTTCTCCTTTTCGGTCTTACCGGCATTATAACCGGCAGTACAACAACAATACATTTATAATCATTTTCCTTCCCCTTTTTTGCCAATTGATGCATGTGCTGTACGTATTTTCTGCTCATTCGCAAAACTTGCATTTTTTTTGTGGCTGCTCTATACTTTTTAACACTTTACATTGCATTGGCTTTTTACTTTCTGCTGAGCTGCTGCTGTGGGTTGCCCTGCAATTTTTCATTCTTCGTTTTGCCAAAAAGAATTATGGGTTTCGCATTGCAATCCACAAATTATCCTTTCTTCTCCCCTTTTGCACCCATTTGAACTCTCATAATACTTAATAATATTTATAATGCGCAGTCTAATAACTTATAATAGCCATTTTTGCCTCTTGCTGTTATTATTACGTATAAAATATAGTGATATGGTAGTATTAATGCACATCTCACCGCCATTTACCCAGCAGTAGTCATCATCATCATAACAAAGTGATCAAAAGCATATTTCGCATTTTTTATTTCTCGTTTTTTGCGTTTATATAAAATTAAACGAAAATGAAGTGGTAGTAGTAAAATGCACACCATTAATAATAATTCTAACAAGATGGATAGATTGCTAAGATCACTTGGTATTTTTTATAAATGTAATCTCAAATTTTTACGCAACGCAATAAAAAGATAATTTGTGTGGATAAAGTGTTTGAAAATTATAATGGTATTTTGTTTGCTTATGTGAGACTGGTTTTAATACTTCTGTGTGCAAATTTTATTTTTTAATGTGCATTTTTATGTACATCTTGATGAAACGTTTGCTAGTTGGTTTGGTCATGGTCTTGTTTTATTATCGTGTAGTGGTGAGATTTATTTGGTCATTTTGTCAAATTTAAGTCAACCTAAAAGCATGTTGAAATTAAAACACGAATTGGCTTGCCTTCCAATTCAATTCACTTTTATGTTCTTGTAAGGAGGAGTCCTGTTGCATTTTCTGTTTATTAATTTGCACAATCAACAAGATGAATGAATAGGAATGCTGATTTGTTGATTATGAAGCCTACAGAAAATAAATAAAAAGTACACATAAACAAGCCATTGTTTTTTGGCGCATCCTCCCTTACATATTTTCAATTATCAATTGCAGTTTCATTCACAAATTTGTTTGCAAATATTGGCATATTATTATACGACCATGATAATCATGTAAGCTGTTTTGTTCTGATGTCTTTTGGCATTAGCACCAATTTATTAGATATTTTTGTTAAAGACAAGAACAGAATCAGAGATAAATTCAAGTGGACAGATTGTACACAATGAGCCGTGAGCAGCCGTGTCTGTGTATTAGATAGAAAGGGAATGCAGGTGGACATTCCGGTTGATGTTGATGATGATGATGATGATGATGATGATGATGAGCAGGATAATAAAATACAAGAAGATGTGTCATGGATTGTGGTAAAGAAGCGACAGGAGAAGCAATATAGATAGACAATAATATGTAAATTACATATTTTATTTTATATAAAACTCTGATTTGTTTCATTCAAAATGTTTGAGAAAGCAAGCAAACAAGATATAGATCTGGTCTGTAACAATCACTCATCGTAATCATTATGATCACTAGTATAGTAAACAGCAGCAGAAAATGAGCAACAAAGAAAGTATTCACGAGAGAGAAAGAGAGAGAAACACGACATGATTGTTGGATTTATTTATTTTTAATTTTTCACGTAAAACTTGAATGAGTAATTGCACGATCGTATATTACTCATCTGACTGCTTGGGCCTAAGCTGCGTGAAGATGGTTGAAAAGTATTAAAAAAAGGAATGTGTTACTGCTTTTTTACTTGCGTTCAAGTCAAGTCAAGATTGCATGTGATCTAAGCTTCTGTCAAGCTACTACTGTCATTGTTGTTGCTTGGTGGCTTGGGCGCAGTATCATTATCATCATCATCATGATAGCATGCTATGAAGCATTTAATTTATTTAGTATTGAGGAATGAGACTGCTGAGATTATTTGCATTGTGTTATGTAAAAATGCCAAGATGCTGCTAATCAGACTTATCTAACGACCATGTACATGACTTTTGGGAAGATGAATGGGACAAGGTGTAACATCCAAACATAACCAAGCAAGGATGAGTGTATTTGTATATGAAACTGACGGATATAAAGACAAAGGATTATATAATATTAGAAAATTGTCTTGTGCATGCAAAATAAAACAAGCAAATGGCAAATAGAATATGTCAATATTTGCTGAAAATTTATGGCGATGCAGAAAAAGTAAGATTTAGAAGATGGTGCTGATGATTAAAACCAGTGCAGTTACAGCAATCATGTTGAGCTGTAATGGTTTCTCTGTACAAAAATGTAACAAAATCATTAGAGCAAATGATTTTTAACTTGCCAAAATATGTTTTAAGCATTTTTTGGGATTCGTGTATTTGGGGACAACACATTTGAAACTTGAAACCTTTACAGGTCGAAATGTGCCGCGGTCGTAGACTTTTAAATGCTATGATATTTTGATGCTGGTGATTTTTTGAGAATCATGATTCAGTAATGTTTATAAAACCGAAGTTCGCATATTGACCTCATAACTTTTTATAATTTTGGGACTGAAGCCATAAGTGATAAGTATGGTTAACTATTATGCATCGTGTTTAAAACTCATTCAATTACGAAAAAATCTTAAATGGCTGACATTACCAAAACATATTTTTCCACTAATTTCACACTTTATTGTGAAAGGTTTAATAATCATAAACGCTTTGTTTCTAATTTGCCTTTTATACCTAAGACAATATAAATACCTACTTGTAAACACACTTAAAAGCATATCTCCTACGAACACCACAACCGAACCAAAAGACGAAATAAATTACATCCTAAAAGAGAAGGCAATAAAACTGCCAAACATGTTGTGGTTGATGGGACAAGATGGCTACATTAATGTTTTTCGGTGTTTTTTCACGGAGTGTCTTATGCTACTTAACTTTAGCTTACATATTCCTCCTTCTTCATTCCCATATTCTATTTTATTTCCCATAATATTTTATGTGACTTATCTGTCATACTGCTACCGTCTTCATTTTAAGTGTTTTTTCTCTTCTTTATGTACTCTGAACAAATATGAATGACCCAAGAAACTTAAAAATGCATCCGTCCATTCATTCATTTTTTAGACATCCTTTACAATGGTAGCTCCTCCTCAGCCTCTTCTTCTATTTAATATTTTTTAATCATTTCTACTTACTTTTTCGCCTACATTGTTACCAAAAATCATGTTTAACAAATTAACTGTCGCCATTTTTATCCTGGTAATACATTTGCTACCGGCGTTTTTTGGCAAAACAAGCATGAAAATTTCGTAAAACTACTTTTTTCTTTTAACAAAAAAGTTCGAAATGAGTTTTTTTCTTCTCACTTTGCACCCTTTCCTGTGTGCACCGACCTACAAGCACATAAAGTTAAACAACAAGTCTATTTTATTGACTCAAAATAAAACTCATGTACACATACATGTTGTACATGTTATCAGCTACAAAATGCCCACACAAGAATTACAAGCAAAACAACATGAAATGCTCACCCTTTTCTAATTATAATAATACAAACTAAATAGCTTTTCAGTATTCATTGATGGTCGTGCACACATACAGATAGGAAATTGGGCTCATTTCCCTTTTCTTGATTATTATTACAACTCTGCTAAACAGACTGACTGCTGAATGACCAAAAGACTTGTTTTGTTTTTATTTTTGGTGGTGGACTTCTCGGACTGGTGAATAAATAAGAAGTTCATTTCCAACATCAAAAGTAATCCTTAATGATTGTTATTATTATCATGTCCCAACTTCTTATCCTTCTTTGTACCCTACTCTACACACTAATCTCACTAAGAAATCAGAAAAACGCATTCGTATATAAGACCTTCGTCTTTATTTCTACAATTATTTTACTTATCTCTCTTCTATCATCGTTAGAATTAGAATAATAATAATAAAAGTCCTTTTTGTATGTGCTCAATGACCATTTCATACCATCATACAACCCATTCAGTTTATTGTTCATGTGAATAGATGAGTTGACCATCAAAATCAAATGCAGCAATAGGCAATGCTGGAAATGAACTTAAGCGTTTTAGGTATTTGCCTTGCCGCTGCTGCTGCCCTGCTGCTGATTACCATTTATTGTTGCGAGTTGTGATTGTGATAATGGTTTATAAGTCAACTAATTCTAATAGCTAACCAAGTTTACCTTATAAGCATTATAGTATTAGGATAGTAGGATTTAACCCTTTTTATTATACAGCTTCACTTCACGGTGTAGAGATATCAAACTGCTGCTGTTGTTGATAATGGTCAATCTAGCTATCTTTATAATATGCATAAAATGAGCCATAACACCAGAGAAAATCATCATGATATCCAGGTTTAGTTTAAGGAAATTATTATACTTGGATTTTGAATGAAACTGACGTTTAGGTACCGGCTACAGCCAAGGTAGATGTACAAAGATATATGCACACATATTTTTGTTATGTAGCAGGTTACTTATTCTACGATTGCCCATGTGTCAAATAAATGGCTTGTCTCTGTCTTGTTCTTATTATTATGCTACACAATTTTCTGATGTTGTCCTCCGTATGCAGATACACTATATATATTCTTCATGTAACACAAAAAAGGTTTGTTGTTCAATGATGATTATTATTATGACTATTGTTATTATTATGGGACAAGTCAACTTCCCTGGCTCAATTCAAACAAACTGTGCTGTGTACAGAGAGGGAGAGAGAGCTGCCTCGTTTAGAGCAATTTCCATGTGACAAGAATCATCTTATTATGTACATTCTTATTGACCATTCGAGAAAAAACTTGTCCTTAATGAGCGTCTTCTCTCTCTCATTCAACCAGTTAGTCATTCAGTCAGTCAAAAAAATAATTCAAAAGATTTTGGTTTTGGACACAGGGCTTCCTTTTTATTCTTCAATAAAGATAATAATAAGCTGTTCAAGTATGGTCAAGTCAACTCAAAATAAAACTTGAGGATGATGATGATGATGACGACCATCAGACACACTAACTCAAACAGTCAAAACATATCGTGGTGTAGATAAATATACATTTGTAATTTGGGTGTATGCAAATGCATGTAATACTAATAATATCTGTATCGGTCTTGTCACTCAACTTGTTCATAGAAGAGATTAACCGTGTCACTGTCTAGCATGCTTGTACAGATAGATATTAGAGAAGAAAGCCGAAGGAATATCAACCAATATGCAAATATGTACAACATTTGACCAAAGACCGAAAAAAAGTCACATTCTCTCCCAAACAACTTTTGTCATTCAACTTTTTTGTTGAAATCTTCACGCAAAATCTTGCGTTGTGAATTTAAATTGTTTGTTTTGTCAGATTTTTTTCTTCTTTAGAGTCATTGCCATGATTTTCCCAAATGAAAACCTGAAAAAGGGTTATTATTTGGTTTGGGATATTGAACAAATGAATAAGAAAATTGAAGTAAAATACCAAATTATTTTGACTTTAAGAGTTGTGAACGAAAATGGAAGAATATAACAAGAAGTGGTGCTATGCTTAAAATGCAGGGACAGATTTTTTTGGTTGGTTCAGTTCAGTCAGAGATGACAGGTTCAAGAAAAATGTAATGATGATCATGTCGGTGATGCGGTGGTGGTTGGTGTATTTTTATTGTTATGATTATGGTTATTATGCACGTTTCAATGGGCACATAAAATGTGCGTAGGAAGGAGCTGCTAGATAGAGGAGGATGATAGGCTTATAATACGATGGCTATGTGTGGTATGTAGTATAATGATAATATGAAAAAGATGATGGTAGACAAAGTATGTACGTACACGTAGAATTGATATTGTTATTGACCTTTTCTACCTCTTGCGTGACATGGGGTACTATTATTACATATTTCCACTAGAGATTTGAGAAAATGAGAGTGAGATTTTGGAATGAGATTAAAATGAAATGAGTGACTCTGGCTTTGTTAAATCTTATAAATCTTTTAATATGTTAATGTAGAAAATCTGAAATCGAAAATAGTAAGCTTTTGTAAGACTGGTTAATTTACAATAGTAGAGCTATGCATTTATTTGTAAAAACATCTTCAAATTTAATGAAGCATTTGCAAAAGTTGTACTCATGACCTACCCAAAGTGTTAGCTTAATGATTAAACGTTTAAAAAAATCCCATCCAATTGCAAGTTTACTCTAAATTTGATTAGAGGTTGAACAAGATTTCTTTATACACCAAATACAAGATGGAAAAGTACGACATGTGACTGGAACTATTTATCAGTTTATGATCTCATCAATCACCCCCACCGACTACAGAAATATCACCAACTTATTAAACTAATCCTAAATCCAACTACAAATCCCAGAAATTTGACTTGTGTCATGTTCCTGCTTTCTCAATAATCTTTTAGTGTCAAGCAAACGGTATTAACCAACGAAAATGACACAAGACTTACCCGTGTACAAATGCGGTGTAAGTACAGTGATTTGATTTGAATACGTGGCCCCAGAAAAATGTCACTTCTCTGCCGTCACTTTTTATCATGTCAACATTAAGTCGACTTTTAGCAATTTCAAACCACACTAAAACGTTCTCAAGATCCTCAGAACCAAGACCACTCATTCATTCTGCTTTTTGGGGACAAGACAAGATAATCTTATTGGATGCGATGATGAGTATGAAAATATGCTGCTGTAAAGTGTGCACCGGTTTATGCGTGCGGGCGTGCTTAAAAACTGCTCACACTGTAGTGATAATACTTCGAAAAAATGATAACATCAAAAACAAATGTTTAAATCACAAAGAAAGCAAAAAAATCTAATAAAAATGGCAAACATTGGGTTTTTGGCATCAGACTAGGCACCAAGCCATCAAAACATATAATAACGTCAACTAACCAGGTGCGATTACACTTTTAAATTTATGCTCGGATAAAATTCAATACAACCAGAGACATTTCAAAATTGGCTGCTGCTCATGCATGGCATTTATCCTTCTGCTTCTCGCGTGTCCCTGTGACAGGTCGAGTACATTTGTGATTTTGTGTCTTGTCATCAAGCTTACATGTTTTGCGGACATTGCTAAACATCGCAATGTAAAATGTATTTTTCCAAAGAAAAGTAGTAAAGAACGTGACATGCCCTGACTTTTCCCAATTGTAGTTTGCACTAGAGTAAAAGGGTTATCAAATGTCATAAATTTTAAGTTTTCCTTCAAGATTTCAAAATTGCTTACAGAAATATTTATACGTGGCAAAATAACATTATGTTTTAAAATTCATTTGAAAATTAATATTGAAAATGAAATAAAGTTAAATATGACTTGATGTATCCAAACTTGACATGCTAGTCTATTGTAATCACTCAGCATGGACATTTTTCTTGACATATCACAAATAGTCAGACATTTATATTTTTGCTAACTCTACCTAAAATACGTAAATTTGATGTAACACCAGCTGAGATGAAATTACCAGACCATCATCCATCCAATAATTTTTCCAACTTGCTTTGTTATAGCTGACTACCAAAATGATTATCATTTTGATCAAATGATCATCAGATCAACAATTTTATTAAACGTTTTAAAAACATGTTTGGCTTACATTTTTCTTATCAAACTTTCTCATAAAATTCTTTTTACTCACTCATTTCATTTTATTCATTCCATAAATATTAGCATTCAAGAAAAGTAGCAGCTTTTTCCCCTTCTATTACCCCCGTGAAGCCTGTTGGTCTCTGAACTCCACTCTACCCAGTCTTTAAAAAGTCACTAGACACTTTTAAAACTGTCCGTTTTATTGTTATTACGACAATCACCGTCATCATCAGCATCATTCTAAATTCTCATCATCATTTTCCCTTAAAATTTATCCCTTAAAGAAAGAAAATGTTTTATTATCACTGCTGCTGAGGAACACCTATGTTGACAAAGATGATAATAGTATGCAATATGCCCAGGTGGAATCCAAAAATAATGAGGGGTTCACTTTTGCCATTGTCGCCAGAAGTATCCCATCAGAGCACTGCACAAACCAGCTTTACCCCGAATATAACCGAGTGCTACTACGATGAGTGCATCACAACACAATAAATTCTACAGAAAAGTTTTTTCTTTAAAAATCATATTTTTCTTTAGAAAAAATATTTTTTTATATTTCTCAATGAACACAAGTACATATAAAAGACACACTATACCCAGCACCACAGTGGGTTTTTACAGCACGATACCAATCCAAGGAGAAAACAGCGTCACCAGAAAACCAAAGCCAAAAGCAATAACAAAGGTTGAATTTTTAAGAAGAAAAAAATATAATCAAAATTCAAAAGAATGACGAAAAATACGAGGTTGACTGCATGAATAGAGAATTCGTGTGTGTGCGTTTTCCCCTGCCTGTGTCCCCGTGTAATATGACGATGTTTCCTTTGTTGTCAACTGCATAAAGGAATGCATATCATAGACACTCATAATAACACGCCATGTTTTTATATCACCAAAAAATGTTGAAGGTATGAGTGACGGACTGCCAATGATGCCGGTAAGATTCTGAGGTGAAGGGACTTTCGTTCGACTTGCATTCGATTTATGCATTTTTCCTGAAAAGAAAAAAAGAAGACACTCTCCTGCTGTTTCAGTGTACACAAAAATAAGAGAAAACACTTTGTTACATTTAGTTTTGGTTTTTTCTCTCTCTGAAATAAAAAGATGCGATATGCTCGCAATAGGAGGTGGCGGGTGAGAGGATGAAGGGATGCATCTATTCAATGGGATTACCTACTGATTATTATTAGTGTGCGCAATAATATGATAATCATAATGATAATAACAGTCATAATCGGACTTTCACACAAAATCCATCGACGCATAAAAAATTCATTTTTACCTTTTTGCCTCTTCACGGTCGTCATATTCAGTGGTAAGTTTTGAAGGGAGGATGTGTGTAGAAGAAAATTGAAAGGTGAAGAAACAACAAAAAGGTTAACTTTAAAAAAGCCAACAAAACCATTCAAGTGTACACCTTGTTGCTATTTATTAATAAATGCACAACACAACATAAAAATGTTATTGTAAATGAATTAAAGGCTAAAGGAACACGAAAAATTAAAAGAGGATAAAAGATATTAAAAGGTCGAGGAGTCGTATAATAAATACTGGCGACGACAGTGGTGACGATACGTACATATATTTTCCCAGGCTAGTCAGATAAGGCCACACGCGGAATATGGGTGAGATAAAAATGAACATCTACACATGACTGAATGGCGATAGGATTTTCATAATCAGTTTTAAACAAACCTTCTTAAATATGTAAATTGAAACATGGATCAATATAATATGCGAACAGGAGGGAAGACACATTGTGGGTTCTAGGTTCTTGATTGGAATTAAATAAATAAGGCTGATAAAAGTAGGCTAAGGCAAATGCTTTAAATGTGTGACTGTATTCATTTTATTGAATTTGAAAAAAGAGCATGAAATCGTTACATTTTGATCGATACACCTGGTATATATTATTAGTTATTGATGTGGAAGATTTTCTTCAATACACGATCATTTGCACATTAAGCTTGTCAAATGGAAAGATGCTTTAGTATTCAATAAATTAATGTTTTGAAGAAAACCTAAACTTTATAAATTGTATTTGATGAATTGGTGTCCAGATCTACGCATTTTAGCACAGGAGTCAGGGTTTGATATTTGCTGATAGCTTTATCCAATATCAATTAAGTTTATTATGTGTAAACACAAATCAAAAATATTATATGCATAAATAAAATAGATTTGATTGGATTTTCGACATAAATATCATTAACTTAAACAATAAATTAGATAATTATGCCTTTAAACTTAAGTGCGTAGTTTTATCTTTGGTACTGAACACTAGTTTGGGGTACTCGTACATATTGCAATATTATACCATACCAGTACACAAAAAAGTAAAATGCTATTTGCTATATCATGTGTACAACAGCATCAGCCAACCAATATTTGCAGAATATAACTGAAAGTTTTTACACATTAATATCGTACGATGATATCGTCATAATATATATGCCCTTCTTTTCCACTTGACACGCCATGTCAAAACTGTCTTGTTCAAGTAGTATGGAGGTCGGACCTATTTCTTTTTG
>JAQFXM010001628.1:0-30412 GCA_034693345.1 Entomobrya multifasciata | reverse complement strand
TTTACCATTGATAATGCCATTTAGAGAAATTAATAAAAATATAAAACGTCCTTTTGGTTTCAATTACAACGAAATAATGAAATTTTCAAAAAAGATGATTTAAACATTTCTGCTCGATATATATGCATAGCAAAACTATCATATAAATTGCATCAAAATTTAATCTGCTTTGACCTGTTATCATATTTTAAACAACATTTAATAGAGAAAGAACCTATAGTTGTTCTATAGATTTTCTTATACAGTTTTAGCTAGAAATTTTTGTCTTGAGTCTCGAGAAAAGAGATTCTTCTACCTTTTAATTGAATCGAAGTTCGTTGGATATTTTAACCAACAGGCTTGATATTTTAGTCTGATAAATAATTACATAAATGGAAGTGATATTACGATTTTGTAACTTTATGCATGGTTTTCGTTTTTTCTTTCTCGCTTTTGATCTCTAAGGCTGCAGTAATTTCTCATCTAATCTATGATGTGATAAACTTTTCATCAATTCCAAAAGTCGAGTATAGGCGTCAATACTACACGATATAGTAGTTTTAATATTTAAGTCGCCATTTTTATTCAAGCTATAGTATCCAGTAAGTATAATTGCCTGCAAATAAGTTTTCTACAAGTTGAACATCGCTTTTATTGTATCTTTTGTAAACACGATTTTTAAGCTGTTATAAAGTCATTTTTGTTACTTGAATGTTAAAAAAAATTCTAATTACAAAAGGTGAGATTTTAACTTCAAATTTCGATTTGATTTATAGACGCGTGCTTCAGAATATTTTCATAGATTAAAATGTATATACATACATAGCACAAAGCCCAACAATATATTAAAGTCAAAGGTACATAATTTGCGTTCCCATCTTGACTTGACACGCGAATGAATAATGGTACCAAACCAAGTTCAACATAATGCACTCACTATTGACTGTGTATTTATACTATATTTACATTACGTCTAGTTCTATCTTCTTTTCTTTCATAAAATACTAATAGCATGTTCAGTTCATCATACCATCATTGTCATATCCAATAGTATTTGTACTAAATATGTAAGTAATTCAAGTAAATTTGCAAGGCGACCAAGCTACATTGTACGTTCATGTGCAGTGTGCAACGCAGCAGCACAGCTACATTGCTACTAAAACGATTAGTAAAAGAGACTGCGAGAAGTAGAAGAGAAGTAAAAAACGAAGGACGAAATTGAGGATGGGAACCAAATGAACTGATTGTATCGCATCAGTTTATATTACACACTTTGACAGAATCTTTATCTCTCATATCTATATTTGCATTTGCATTACTATTACTCAACGAACTGAACGTACCTTATTTATGCAAATAAAAAATACCATAATCTTTTTACTTCTGAGTAGACAGCATCAATAAAAATGTCATCATACTACCATAGCTTAGTTTGTTAAAAAAGGGCATATACATGTGTTGTGTAGTATGTACCGCAGTTGTTAAAAAGTACACCTTTTAGACCTTGCTTCCTTTTCAGAAATTAATTGCAATTGTTCCTGCATCAACCATTAAAAAATAAAAATGTCAGAATTCTTGTGTTTTACTTCCCAGTTGTATTTATCAGAGTCAGACGGTTTGGAATCGTATATTGACGAGGTGTTAATCAATCCGAATAAGGACAAGTTGACTCAGGTTATCGCCTTTTTGACTCTGATTATACTTGGAATAATCTCAGTGAAACTATATTTAAATGGAAACGACGACTTTTGGCCTGACCGTGGAGTTATGCTTGTAAGGACCAGTGACACTTTTCCCATTTTAGATATTCTACGTGGTCACACCAGACACTCAAGAGATTTTGACATAAGCATTTATAAAAAGCTGCAAGACAAAAAGTTTGCTGGTCTAATGGAAGTTCAGAGACCGGTTTTCTTTGTGAAAGATATTGATCTTGCCAAGCGTATTCTGTTTGAGGACTTTGATCATTTTGTTACTGAGCAAAAGTTTATGTTGGAGAAAACAGATCCACTCATCATGGAAATGTTTATCATGCTGACGAGAATGAAATGGGGAGAAATGAGGACGACATCCGTACATCCACCAACAGTGCTAGAGGCTCCTACTACTACTCCAACAACTAGTACAACAACAAGGTTGGTAGAGGAGCATCTTCGTAGCAAACTGTTTTCACATTTTAATTCAAGTGGTGCACAGCTCGTCGAGTTTGTGAGAAGAGAATCGGAAAAAGTAGAGAACCACACTGATGGAATCAGTGTCACGGAATGTTTCGGACGTTTCACAATGGATGTTATCGCCAAGGCGTGCTTTGGAGTTGAGAATAGTTGTCTAAACGAGAAAGAATCAGGGCTTTATAAATACAGGAAAATGTTCCAGTTGTTAGGTCCTTGGAGAATGGCGAAAGTTTTCATTTCATTCCTCTTTCCACGCGTCGCGGCACTCTTCCGAATCTCATTTATTGAGCAGGAGTCAACGAAATTTTTTAAAAACATTGTAGAGCACACCATCAATCACAGAAAGAATAATGAGAAAGCGTACAACACGGCATCAGCAGCGGCGGCGGGGAAGAAGAATGGCAGTCTGAGACAAGACTTTTTGCAACTTCTCCCAGACACAAGAGACAAGCAAATGAAAATTGACGAAGCCTCCTCCGAGTTAGAGCACAGCTTGATGACAAGACCAACACCAACATTGCCACCATTACCACCACCACCATCACCCCTAAAAATAAAAGAATCAGAGAAATATAGGGAGAGCATTGCTAATGCTCCTAGTAGGTCTACTGGAGCCTTGTTCACTGACGATAATGATGCCAGGAATAAACTATATTTAACGGATGAATTGATTCTTGCTCAAAGTATATGTTTCTTTTTGGCTGAATACGATACAATAACATCACATCTGCTATCCTTTGCCACTTATGCTTTAGCCATGAACCCTGAATGCCAAGAAAAACTGTACACAGAGATTGTGCAATATTTACCAAGAGAAAAGTCCGGAGCGTTAGACTACTATTCAGTGAACTCCATTGAATATATGGATATGTTTATAAACGGTAAGATTAACCTTCCTCCACTCACTCATGAGCATTAGGCAATTTTTCTTTATATATTCATTGGCTTCCGATTCCCCGACCCAACTAAATATTTTTTCCTTGTATCTTTTTCTTACGCTTTTTTAAATGTAATTCACTCAGCAGAGAGATAGTATAGCAGATTGCTACATCCTCCACACGTCTTTCCTATCTACTTAAATAAGCTCCACGTATCAGCAGCAATCTCATGAATGATATCTAATTGTATTAATGTAATTTATTATTATTTTTCCTTTCTTGGCTTGATCCAATGCTCTGATAAACTCCAGAAACGTTGAGAATGTTTCCTTCTTCCTCGCGTGTGGAAATAAGATGCACCAAAGAATATCAAGTTGATCATGATCATGATGCCGCCGCCGATACCAATCTGAGATTGCCTCGGGAAACCTTAGTTGTTATTCCAATAATCGCTTTTCACTACGACGAGCTGTATTTTCCTGACCCAGATAAATTCATCGCAGAAAGGTTCTCTCCAGAGAACAGGAGCAAAACTCATCCTTTCCCTTTCATCCCATTTGGCTACGGGCCACAAAATCGTACGTATAAAAAAGCAAAGAGAAACACGATACTAAGTAGAACAACATTCGTATCATAAAATAACAACGCAAAAAGCAAATGTTTACTTCATTGGAGCTAAGAATGACTAATAAGGATCCATTGTGTTGTATAAAAAGTTATATAGCAGAAAATTTTCCATCATATTTTGGATAGAACAAGATTGAACCTTCCAAAAAAAGTATAGTAGTGTAACAAATCTAAAAATACATCCAAAACAAGCAACTAGGAAGAAGAAGAAGGTAACTTCTTGGAAGTGGATTGCAAGTTTCTGAGATTGAGTTGACTACTTTCCTCAACAATCATTTTAGGCGTTTGTTTGTCTAGATTATATGATTATTAAGATGTTTATGTTTTCCATTATTTCTTCTCGTGTATCTTATGATATGAAAGGTTTTTATACTGTTTGTTGTTGTATCATATAAATAAACTTTTATTTATGATTTATAGGCACTGCTATGAAGTTTGCCGTAGCGGGGGTAAAGACTACACTGGCTCATCTCGTCCATAATTTCATTATAGAGCCTACTGCCAGTACACCAATAGCAATGGAATACGACAATTTCTCGCCACTTCTGAAACCTGTCAGAATGATGAAGATTCGATTTCGGCCAAGAAAATGATCTCATTTATCATGCTCTACTTTTTCTCCTACTGTACCTGTGCTTTGTGCTAGACTACCAAGATTTGTATAGAATCTTTACTTTTCTCTTCCCAAACATCCGATTGATAATGTTGGGTTGCAGAGCTCAACCTCACCGCAGAAAAATAAATAAACAACGCGTAGTAATGTTTTATTGTAATGCGCTTGTACTGACTGATTCTGAATAGTATAAATATAACAAAGAATACTAAAAGTGTGGGTGTATGACAGCCAACAAATTTATTATTGACAAAATAAATAACATTTTATTATCATCTACAAGGAAATGCATTAAATGTAAGCTATTAAGACATCATTCCGTTTTTTAGAAGAGGCAACAATCATTCTAATTACAATTGGGGTCTTTTTGGATAATTGAACTAAATGAAAGTTGTATGAAAGTCATACACGCTTAAATGAGACTGATACAAATACAAGACAGTAGCATATTGAAGTTATAATTTAAACTGGTTGTCGAAAATTGTTTCTTGAAACAATACATATTTGTTGCATCACTTATATACATACATAATTGCATTGTTAATGGTGCATGTTTGTTACAATTTTGCATCAGAATGTGAGTACAAAGATTCGTTGAGAACACATAGTACATTCATATAAATATATAGCTATTACTTTTAATGGTCACATTCACGTGCTAGCTAGCACATCCCTAATGAATACTTAGTACAAAAAAGATGACTCATTATAACATAACGCAACAATAATAAGGTATTTTTCATTGCTTGTGGCAAGTTAATTTGTGTAGGTATTTTTGTTGAGAGGTGGATGGGTACATACAAAATATGCAAATATAATAAAATAGTTTGAAAACTTTATGGGAATTGGAGTTGAGTGGCAAGTCGAAACGCATTGACTACCATATAAGGCATTTGGGAATGTACGATCTGAAATCGAAAAATGTTCATGTGCAGGACTGACAGCATAACGTTTCATATTTTGGTGCAACATTGACATTACCTTTACATCATACATCAATCATAAAACTTTGGATAAACATGAAATTATTTATACCTGCAAAAGCGAATCCTATTTAACCAACGCAGCGACCAAAACCGACAACACAAAGTCCAAGTAAAAAAACTGTTTGTCCCTCTGAAGTGTTTTTGTAGTAACATGGGTTATTTCTGATGTTTTGTTCGTTGGTCTTTTTTGTTATTGAAGCTGTGAGTGAAGGTTATTTGAGTTCGACTTAACTCTTTCATTGCATTTCATCTTGTGAACGTGTACATCATAACTTGAATACACTTTTGTACAATAGATAGCAAACTCAAGCGTATTACTCGATAAACTCTACTGGAGCTCGAACGCTTTTTGCTTTGGTGTCTGGAAAACAAGACCTTGAAATCCAGAGCATAAATTCATGCAACGAGTATGATATAGACAATCATGAACATGAAAATAAAGTATTCATTTATGAAAAATACACATATAAATAGCATTCTATCTTATTGGTATGTATTACGAAGTTTAGATGACGTTTGGTATTGCTAATTATTCTTAATAAATCGTAGAATGTTGGTTCTGTAACACTTTAAGTGTTGACTGAATGATAAAATACCAATAAAAGTGAACTCAGTTATCTTTCATCTTTTCTATTCTACTGTACTTTTTGGTGACAAAGTGGGTATGTACCCATTAAACATTTTACTGCACCTGTTTTGATTTATAAAGCTTAAATCCTTCAAAAATAAATTTTGGAAACACGTAACCCAAAATTCAAAAATGATAGCGGTTACACTTGCGATCGTTTTTGGAGGTATTATCCTTATTGGGTTTCTAATCCGGAATCGTTTACAGCGAAATAAAGACTATTGGAAAAAACGAGGAGTTTTTACATTGAACGAGCATGTCAGTGGCTTGAAGGCCTTGTTCCAATTTGTAACAAAGAAGAAAAGTGTGATCGAATTTGATTTCGATACATATAGAGAACTTGGATCCAAAGGGTATGGGGGAACAGTAGAATTTGGAAACCCAGGGTTGCTCATCAAAGACCCAGAAATAATCAAGCAAGTCTTGATAAAAGACTTTGATCATTTTGTTGACCGAAGAAAGATGGAAATGCACAGCGACCCCATACTAAACCTGATGGTTTCAATGATGGAAGGCCAACAGTGGAAAAGTGTCCGAGGTGCTTTAAGTCCTACATTTACCACCGGGAAAATACGAAGAATGTTCGAGCATTTTAACAAGTGTGGCAGTGATTTGGTGGACTTCATTAAATCCAAACCAGTAGGCTCACCTGCCACACGTGATATCGTTGTAAAGGAAGCATTTAGTAGGTACCTTGTGGACGTTATTGGAGCAACGGCTTTTGGATTGGAAACAAATTCTCTCCGCGATCCTAACTCGATGTTTTATAAAATGTCACAAAGACAGTCAGAATTTACATTTATGAAAGTAGTAAAGGCGCTTCTAGCAATGTTTCTACCTTTTTTAACAAGATTTGGTCTGAGACTTACTGACTCGGAGTCAATGGACTTTTTCGAAAACATTTGTAAAACCGCATTAAAAAATAGAGAAAGCTCAAAGGAGAAAAGGGAGGATTTCTTACAAATGATGATCGAAGCAAGACGGGGTGAACTGAAAACAGACGAATCCGAATTGGATCGCTTTGAAAAAGACGCTCAGCTAGAAAAAGCAGGAGAGCAACAAGGAAAGGCAAAAGTACTTTTGACAGATGAAATTATCACGGCACAAAGTATGCTTTTCTTTCTGGCCGGGCTGGAGACAACAGGAAGTGTCCTTTGTTTTGCGGTGTACATTCTTGCTCTACATCCCGACGTGCAGAGCAAACTTTACGAAGAGATTAGCAAAGTTATGAAGGACAAGGATGGGCAAGTTGACTATGATTCCATTGTTCAAATGGAATACATGGATAAATTTATCTCCGGTAACACGAGTAATCTTATGAATGTGATTTACATAATATGTATGTAGCTTAATTTACTGTGTCACAATGATAACATTAACAACAATCTTTGTCTTGTGTAGAAATTCTACGGATGTACCCACCAGGGACACGAATTGAAAGACGGTGCACCAAGGATTACAAGCTTCCTGGCACTGATCTCACAATTGAAAAGGACACCCTTGTTTATACGATTGTAAGTGCTATGCATCGTGATCCTCAGTATTACACTGATCCAGACAAATTTGATGTTGAGAGGTTTACCAAAGAAGAAAAGGAAAAGAGAAATCCGTACACTTATATGCCATGGGGTCATGGGCCTCGAAACTGTAAGTTACATTTTGTACTTTTGTACAGTAATTAAATTACCTTTGACGTTTTTTATTACAATTGATGCTTATTAACAATTCTGTAGGTCTTGGTATGCGTTTTGCACTAATGGAAGCAAAAGTTGCGATTGCATACTTGGTTCATAATTTTTCAATTGAGCCTTGTGAAAGTACTCCTGTTCCTATTAAAGTTGATGCCAATCTTGGGTCTAGACCGATTGTGGAATTGGAACTTCGATTTAAAACTAGAAGCTGAGCATTTTTCCCCATTTGTTTACTTGTCACAAAACTTCCTATTTTATATTTTAAATGTTTTACCGTACTATACTTATTATAAAAAATGCAAAAAATTATTGCAAGTATTAAACTAGAAAAGTGATTTATTTCAAATAAAAAGTATCATCATAACTTGTTCTATAAAACTTTTTAACAGATCAAAATTACCATATTTTATTTGTGATCGGAAGATGGAGCATCCTTTTTTGTCACATAAAGTCTGAGGTCGTTTACATCATGGGCGTTCAGTACCACTTGAAAAATTTATTGCTATAAAGTCTGCGCATACATAAACATTTAATTACATGTTTGGCCACTTTCCAACAATGCAGATGTCACAAGTGAGACGATACTGTCGATAAAATAAGTTTACAATATGGCAACTGCCAACTAACTACCATATTGATCATCATAAAAAAGTAGTGATATTATACCCATCCATTTAGTATAACTGTGTCTTCCTAATCAATATGTATATGGATGTACACATATTTAACAGGTAAGCAAAGCAAATAGCGGATATTATAATTTTTGCCATTACCATCACCTCAGACAATAGCGCAAACATATAGGCACACCACAACTATTTTTTTAATGTGTGCACAAATGTGATTCGTATCTGTTTACATCACTAATAAATTTACTGTCGAAACTAGAAAATTCACTTAGCTAAATAAATTTACATTGACCATGACCTTGAGGCGGATAGATTTTGCAAAAAACAAATACAAATTTGTAAGCAACTTGCGCACAACACAACATAACACCGCACCGTCTCGCGACTGTCATGTCATGGTGGTCGTCGCCACATAGCGACACCAATTTGTATAATAAACATAATATAATTTCGTTAGACTCATCCCTAAAAATATAAAAATGCACACACCTTTTAATAACGAACACACACCACTGATGCGTGATACGTTTGGAATGTTCAAAGTATATCGCATCAATACAAATTGTAACAATAACAGTGACAAGGCACAAAATATCAATTAACGATACCATCCGTTTCGACTTAGGACAACAATGTAAAAAAGAGCAAGATTATTGCAGTTATTCATTCATAATAATCCATATAGCTCAAAAACTCATTCCGATGAACAAGATCATCAGTTCTCTCTCAATATTACTTGGTGGTTAATCAATCAGTTGCCATTCACCGTTGAGCTCAGAAGATGAGCAAATATTTTTCGGCTTTTGGACTATTTGAGAAATACAGAAAACTTTTGTGAACAGTCATACAAAAGGCTACATTTATATTTTTATTTGGAATTCCTTTTGCTATTGGAAAAGTGCTTTGCTTTGTCGGAACTCGGAACCAATAATTTGATTGTTTGCCCCTTTGCCTTCCTACATATTTAACCGCAAACCCGAACATCAACTCAAATTGAAAAAAAGAAATCATGTCTGACTCAGACTCCGATTCTAAGGTAATGTTTTTAGCATTGCATAACTTATTGTTTTAATTAAATCAACCATTGCATAAGATCAGGCTTTATGTTTATGATCAGTTTTGTTATTCATGTTTACTTATTTTATAAGACGTAGCTGCTGAGAAGCGCTAATTGGTTCCGTTACATCGAACGAATTTATTTTCCCAGTCATGCATCTTATTTCATATGACAAGAAAGCTAATTTAATTCGGGTTTACAGAACCACACGGTACATCAGAATAATTTAACATACTAATCGTAGGAAAAATGTAGAATATTTGATCGAAAATGCACTTCAAATTTATTTATCAAATATAATCAACAAAAAACACATTTACACCTAGACCAGTCAAGTTAAATAAACTTAGCATTACATAATTTACTCACCTGTGATTTTTTGTGAGGTAGTTCCATTCTTCGCACTTAGAATCTGTCATTCATCGAATACATGTTCCAAAAAAGTTGCACAAAGAAAGAAGCAACTCGAATTTATTGCGTTGTGTGTTTATTTATGCTTGTCATTTTACAATATTGCCATTCTAAATCCACAATAAAATGCTAGAGTCATCAAATAATAATAATTTTTAAAACGATAGTTCAAAGATTACTTATTACCTTATCATCATCCGTATACGTAATCATGCTCTCTCCCAACATGATCATTATTTGGTATTTTAATATATAATTCATCTCAGGTAAAAATTTATATGAGCACTCACTGCTCAGCAATTATAATTTCAGACATGTGCAAAAATTTAATTCTTCTCATTTTTAAAGATTCAAGTGTGACGACTTGTTGAAATCTATACATTAAATATGTATTTTCCAAGTTAATAACTAGAGCTCGCTTTTCCTCAGCTAATTATCTTCGTGTTGATGTGATTGGCTGCATTAATTTGTCTTTTTGCATGACTAATTAGCACCTCCCTAACATGATATGAGCAAAGATACTATTTTCAGCAGCTAAATGTGCGAAGACATGAAGCACAAGTTCGTAGGAGTGGAGTGAAGCATTTAAAAAATTGTTTTAAAAATCACTGTTCTTAACATACCAAGTAGAAAATGCGTAAAAGAAAGGTTGTGATGTCAGGCAGTTAAATATGTAATCATGTTTTTCGTGTATTCACTTACTAACGATCCTCACTCAGTTTGGTCAGTCCATTTCCTAGACCAAGAGTGTCATCATCTCTCGAAGAACAGCTTAGTCTAGTAGGTGGTTTGGAAGGTTTCTTGCCGTCATTTTCCCAATTGTGAATGTCGATTAAAGTGTGTAATCTGAACTGAACTAAAACTAGTTTTTCATATCTGTTATTTTGTGATTCGCATCTGTTGTCTGTTGTTTGGAACGATCAGGTATACTATTCGTACTCTTACGATACCAATGCGCCATCGTACCTGAGCCCCAAAGTGAAAGCCAAAATGTCAAGCGTGCTAGTGTCAACGTATCCTGGAATTTCATTGAATGGAAAATCTGTTGAGCTGTTGTCAAACGGAATAAGAAGCAACAGAACTTGCAGCATTCAAATTTGTAAGATTTTTTAAAGCATGCGAATTACTTTTTCTACAAAAACAACCAACCAATCATTAGTTCAACTGTGTGTTTTTTATTATGTTAATAGCAAATCATCTTAACTTAGCATTACGATCACCATCATTCTACAACTTTCTTGGTATGCCATACTACCCCCCACAGTCGATGATCCAGTCGAAAACAAGGGAGGCGTGTTCATTTGCAAAGAAACGGTATGAATTATAATATATAGTACCTATTGTGTATGTATATTATGTTGTGTCGAAAAACCCATTGACAGTTAAAATTTGCTAACATATATATTTTGTTATCAGTATTCGACGTGACAGAGATTTTCAATCACTTGCAAAACAAATATTTTCCAATATCGGATAAGAGATTAATTGTGTTAAACTTGTTTTTAGGGATGCACCACTTGGCGTCAAAGGAGTGTTGACATATCAAATTGGCGATACTCCCATGAGATTTGCGGTAATGTTTTCCGTTCCATATAATCAATTAGCAGAAAGGAACCATTTTGGAGTTGCATTTTTGGATGATAGCAGTGTAAACTCTGGATTGGTGGGCAGTTCTTTGTTCAACCGAATGTACAATGATGAGACATTTTACGGGCGACCTGACAGAAAAATGTGTCCCGTAAGTTACCAACTTGCAATTATGATAATTTTATATTACTATTCTTGATGATGAGCTGTCATCACTCTTTTAGAAATTCTAAAAATAATTATTTTTTTACTGCAATTACTAAAATCTGGTTTCAACAGGCTAATGGCTCAATACGCTTGTGGATTGATAATGGAGACTATGGGATATGCGCTACCATGAACGAAAGGGGAAAGGCCATAATTAAGCTAGATGTTGTCCCCATGTAAAAAAGACAACAGACATAACTTTGCTACTTGAGATAGTATTAATGTCTTTGTTTAGACTTATAATTTTTCATGTAGCTAGCATTTTGATTGCTCTGCTATCCGTCATCTCATTCGCTCTATATACAATATGCTGTAAAAAGCTTTCCTCGTTTTCTTTTGATTTTATGAAATATCGTTTTGAATCTTGATCGTTTATTTATTTATAATACAAAAGTGTATCTCAATGTATTACAAATGCTATGCATATATTTTTAAAATCGATGTACTCTGGATGTAAATAGATCCAGAGTTTAAATTTTTGTTCTAAATGTTTTTTTCTTGTTAAAATCGGATTCACGAAACAATTACTTATTATGTACATTTTTTGGTATAACTTAATTAAAGCGTTTCATGATAAGTCAATGGTGACAATTATAACAAAACTTGTCATGTTTGATAATGTGTGGATTGGCTTGTTGAGTATTTATTGGCATATACAAACTTATTAAGCTTGGCCTTGCTTAATTTTAATGTGAAACCTCACTGACGGCTTCAGACATTACACGGGCTGTTACTTGCTGAGTGTGTGGAAAGAAGTCATTTATGGTAACTGCTCCGAAAGCGCCATTAAGCCAATCCTATTTTTGTCGAAAAAAATTAGAATGGATTTAAATATTCCTCTCTCTCACTTTTAATGTTGCAAAAGACAGCATAATTACTGTTGAATACCTACCTTGGTGAACTCATTCATGGCAGCAGTAATGACTGGTTTCAGTCGGTTGTTGAAAACTTGATTACCCATTGCAGCTAACATTTCACTGAACAATCCAGTGAAATCACCTACTAAAGTAACAAAAGTTTATCAACAATAACTACCCTTTGGAAAAAATCATACAACTACCATACTAGAATCCTCATTTTTTAAATTTTAATTCATCATTGCATTTATAAATTAAACTACCTTTTCCAAAGGTGGTGTTGTCATTAAAACGGGCTTTCACACGACCTCCGTTAAAAGTAGAACTAATGTCCTCAATGAAATAAGTGTCATTCATAACTTTAAGTGCGGCCTCAGCAGAAAGATGTTGTCCTGCACCGTTGATTTCAAAGTCACCCCTTCCGGATAAGGAGAAGAATCCAAATACAGTTCCACTAGCGTCATATTTTCCCTTCACCTGAATAGATGAAACAAAAACTTGAACATTACCATCAATGCACTTGTACCTTCGATCATTAGCTTGCTCCTATACTAGGTTTAGTTGTTAGTGCCAAGTTTTTAACCTCAATGTGAGGAAATAATATGTTCATCTTGAGGTTTTGCTCAAATTCCTCTTGGCCTGTGACACTGATGTTTGTGAGCTCATATTTGGAAAGGCCAGTTATGGATGGGTTATCGAAAGAAATTTCCATTCTAAAGCCAATAGCTGTGTTAATTAACGAGTAATTAAAAGACTCCATTGGAACGGGATCTAGCACAGGCAGTTGAATTTCATTGTTTCCTTCAACCATGTATTTACGGAAAGCTTCCAACGATTTTACTATGTAGTCAGCTATTTTGTAGCTCGGACCTAAAAATTTATACATTAAAGTTACACATCAAAATTTATGACATTTTATTTTTGTTATAAAAAATTCTACGTTTGTCTTACTGTTTTCCGAATTATTGATTTGCGTAAGACATTCTACAGAAAACGCAGCTACAATAACTAATGCAACTGCATATTCCTTTGGGAAGGCCATTGTAGAATTTGTTCGCAAGCGGTACTTAGCGGTAGCAATTTGTTTGCAAAATTCTGAAAAAAATATAATCCACAGTTTAATGTGATACCATTAAAACACTAATCAACCAACACCAAAATCAGTAAGCTGGAACTGATGAATCATTTGACAGTTTACATAGACTTCATCAATGTATAAAATTAGGAATGGTTTGCTGCGTTGTGTTGATGGATGAATTCAAGTTTAGTCAATGGTTCCGTTCTTGTCGGCTATCTGCCAATATATTTTTAGTATGTAAATAATTGATGTGTCTTCTTGTAACATTGTTTAATAAGAGATGCTCAATCATTTAAGGAATCTAACGTTGGAAGAACTTCCCATTTCCAACTTGAAGCATGTTCCCCATGTCAAGTGACTTGTGACGAAAAGTACCCTTGACTTAAAATCGAGTTTTCTATGAAAGCAAGTGTTATTTAATGGTTTCATGAGAACTATGTCGCTGGCTACAGGTAGTTTTATCCTTATCCACATAATACTTGACAATGTATATAATACTCATACGCGTTTTTTACCTAATTGGGTTTGCGGCTATGTAGCTTTTGTTTAGGAAAAGGAACTGTGAATTACTAGCACCTCATTAAGTATACACATAAGACTGCACAAAGACAATAAGTGCCTGACCACAAATGTACAAGAATATTATTTGCCATGTGAGCTAGGTTAGTGACCTTCTCGTTACGCATTGTGGTCTACGTGTCATGTGCTTCTGAATATGAATACTTGGAGTTAGCTTAAAAAACAAGTGTTTTCAGATGTTTCGGCTAATTTCTCATCTCTAATTAGTAATGTTTAATTAACTGTCCTACTTTCATAAAAAGTCATTTCCAATATGACAGGTATTTTCAGATTGATTTGGTAATTATTAGTGTTTTTATAGGTATTTTAATTACTTATAGCTAATACTAATGAGATTTTGATGAGATTGCTTACAAATTATCAAAGACATGCATTATTTGTTCCTTTTCCAATAAAAATCGTCTTATTTATTTTGCCGAAATTTTACTTTGAAAGGCATTTAATTTAATTTTAAGTCTTTAAGTGTTGTAAAAATAAGGTTTTTCATTCGATACTTTAATTTTAATTGTAGCAAAGTCGCATTGAAATTGTATTTCTATGTCAGTTCTTAATCGTTCTTACGAAATGTTGCTTTACTATACGCTGTCGGTATATTAGCCGTTGCATCAACGGCCGACAAATCCACACTTTAAACTTGATTTCAATTAAAAAATATCAATCGTATCATTGCACAAGTTGCACTTTTTTACACACGCTTTTTTATATCACTGCATATTGTAATTGACACTTTGCACAACGTTCCTCCCCATTTAATGCAATGACACGGTGCATTAAAAATGGTAATTATCGCATCTCTAACATGCCATGGGAGTTCTTACTTTATACCGGCAACCAACTCTTTTGTTTGTTTTGTGACACTTATGCACATATTGTAAATTTTGTTTTGCAGTAATATAAACTAAACCCAATTACAATTTAACAGTTAAGAAATAGACTTACCTTTCTGAAATATATTTCGAAAAGGCTAAAAAATGGACTGCCTACAGTGTCCGTCTGTAACTTATTAACTTGCTCACCTTTCCACGGCTTCAGGAACAGGAATGAAATGAGATGCGTTTAGTTACGCAATTTTATTTATAAAAACGCAGTTCTAAAGAAACTGTTCCTGCTATTCAACAAAACTACAGTAGGGTTAATTTCGTTATCAATTCATCTATGTTGTATCATATTATGTATAAAAAAAATGCTACAAAATTTAATGTAAAAAAATTGTACGGTAACGTATCCATTTGTCATGCATTTGAACACGAAGAGTGTTTGAGAGTTCACATGGTATGGAACAAGATGACAGAAGACCTACAAAGAAATCTCATATCTATGTTACAACGAAATACACGATTCGCATTTGCAAAAAAACTACAAGCTTATTATGATCTTTGATGCAATGCAGTAGTAACAGAATGCATTGGTGTGCAATTATTAGTTTACTTCTGTTGCGTTACGAGTCAGTAACAACAAAGGTATAACAATACATTGCGGATCTGATCACTCATCACATCATCTGCAGTAATTATCGTCACTTGTTTCGTTTGTGTACATGCAATTTACTAAATGTTTTTAGCCTTTAACTATAATGAACATGCAATTACATTTCATATCGTGGGAAATGTCACCAATTCAGTTCCACCAAGTTATCGTTTACTTAAGAGATTACACTAATCAAACAAAAAAAATCTTGTATATTTTTTTTGAAACTTCCAACAACTAAAGCACAATTAATGCATGTCTCCACGTCATGCTTTATAGTATGCAATTTTAAGAGAGGATTTTAATGATCTGATGAGAAAAAGGGGTATATGTGTATTAATGCTTGTTTAACGTAATAATAAGGATTACATTTTGTCATAGATAAGGGAAGACAGTTAACGCCATACCTCATTAATTTCCTACCGGAAATATACAATGTGTGAGTAAATAAAGTTGATTAAGTTGTTTTATTTAAATACTTCACAGATAATTTACAGTTAAGTACTCACTTAACTTAAATATCCAGCTCATTTTGTCAAATTAGAAATGAATGACTAAATTTACTTCAAATTGCTTTGTAAAATGCTATATAATCTTGTGTTATTGCCTTGATTTAACTGTAGCAGGGATAATGTCAATTTCGGATACTTTTAGCTCAAAGGCTGGTATTAATTTTCAATTTTTACGCAGGAATATCTGCATTTATATCACAAGATAAGATATTAGTTTAAAGATGAAGATGCAACATATCATTATTTGCAAACTCCTTTGAAGTTTTGCTTACATAGTTTATAACTTATAACTGATGAACATCTAAACAATTTGGTCACAGTTTACATCAATTTGGGTTTATAACATAATAATACATACGTTGCTCGATGTGCGTAATGTATAATAAAAAACCTTATGAAAATGATGTACCACGAGAACAAATTCTCTGTTTGCCTGCAACAATCAACTTGGCTAATGAACATTAATCATTATTTTTTAATAGGCAAGTATTGGGCCCTATCCAATGCATGGAATTTTAATGTGCTTAACCTAAACATTTCTGAGCGAATATTAATGATGCGTTATCATGATTACTACTTCCCCTCTTTTTGAAGGATTATATACATCATACTAGTTACAATGTATGTATACTCGAGATGATCTAGGAAACGAAAAAATCTCATATGCGTTATCGTCAAATGATTACTAATATTTAGGTTAAGGAGGGCAAGAGAATTTTGTGATTGACATTGATTTTGAAGAGAATATAACAATATATGGTATGACTAATTTCCTTACATCCAAATGTGTATGACGCGTGCACAAAGTACAAAGTTATCCTTAAAGTTAATGCTCAATGCTCTGTCTAAGGTCATTATATAATGTTGGTCGTTTTTGCTCCTAGAATTTATGCTGTCACATTTGGTTTTTGGGGGAATGCTTAATTCATTTTCCACAAAAATGTTTAACCTTTCAAATTTCCATGCTACCAGAAGGCTATTTTTTGTATAAAATGGAAAGAGCTTAATTCTGAACTACAAGAGTACTTCATAAAAGTACAAATGGAGTACTGCAAAAAATTGTGCTATAAATTAATTCACATAGTAAAAAGAAAACATCCTTTATTTTGAAGTTGACAATCATATGAGTTGGTTTAATCTCGAATAACAATAGTATTTTTTGCAATCAACAGTTATCTTTTTTTAACTCGCTTGGGTTTAAATATTATTTGAAGTCTCGGAAAATCGAAGAGGTGTGTAGATAATTTTTTTTAAAACGATCAAAATTGATAGAAATGTTAATTATCAGTTTTAGATACTGAATGTATGTTAGTGTTAAAACTTGATTAATATTTTTACGCTAGTATATTTATTTTTCTCCTTATTAGATCGATTAACTTCACGATAAATGTAATGTAGAAAGAAAAGTGAGATGTAACGTTCAAAAGCATTTTTCTACGCTGAGTTCCGTTGTTGTAATAATTATACCTGTCATTCATTTGGTGGTCTTCAAAATATTAAGTCAATCAATAATTTAACGAAATTGACAATGACAAACTAAACCTTGACTTATATACCTAGTTCATCCACGACATTGATTTAAACGAATTTCCATAAGAAATTAATTTTTTCTCATTTTAATGGAAGCTTAATAATTTTATAGTAAAATATTTAAATTAAATAAACTTGTTGAAATGTTACTTCATCAATGAGAATTAATTTTAATTTAATTGCTACTTTCAATGGTCGGTGGCCCAAAGTATTGCAAAACTACAAACTTGTTGAGCGAGAAGTTCAATAATCAAGGCACATTATATATGATTCCACATACTTTACTGTTACCATCAATTATGTCACATTCATAAATACCCCCTTCATTTCTGGGCTTAATGCTGTTCACTGTTCACAGGCTCTCATACTCATTACGTTTACATGTCATGGCACAGACTGGTCATCATAACCTGGTATTATGCGAGTAGTGCTTTATGGGAATTCGCAACAATTGTCAACATGGTATTCTTGTTGGCAGTTGGCATTACGTATAAGTTGTTACGTTGTTAGTTATTGTGGTTTTATTTTTATCTTGACATATAAGTGCATTGTCATTATCGCCTATCATTATTTTTTGAACTGCTTACAGTTTTTGTAGTTATGCATAACTAAAAGGTGATTTTTTGTAGCAGATACAACAAATATTTTAAAACATTTGTTTTCTGGTCAGTTTAAAAATTAAATCGTATACTACACAATTGCAGCTTATACATATGTTTATCATGGCAAATTATACTTGCATCTTATGAAATCCAATGACTTCATACTCCATTTATACACGTTCTTATCGAGATGCCCATATATATGAAAGCACCTCTTGCAATGCAAGTGTCCAATGATGGGAAAATAGCGAAATAAAAGTAGGAAAATTATTGCACGCCAGCTTACACATCTTTGAAATGAACGAACGTGGTATTATATTTACTATAGTATTATTGATGGTAATCGATGGCATCAGTTCCCTGAGACAATAAAAATACTCTGTTTACAAATATTCCGTGACTGTTCAAATGAAAGGCAGGGCAATAAATTTGCAACTTTTCAATTGAACCTGAGTTAGGATTACACACATAATTTACACTTGTTGCACAGCATCTCTAGATATTTCTTTTTAATGATCGACGATACTATGTAGGTATGATGACCTAATATATGTACCCTTTCTTAAGTTTTAACTACCTATAAACTATAATGTATATATGTATGCATGTATTTAACTACGAAACAATGCATCACAAATGATCACTCAGCAATCACAATAGTTTAGAATGAGTATAATCTAAAATCCTTGAACAGTCTTTCTGTTCTTGTCCCTTGAGAAGGTCATAGCCCGACGAGCTTAAAACTTAGTATTAATTTGATAATGTAAACTGTAGACTAGCTAATTACTGAAAACATCATCAAGGAGCAATATTTCGAAAAGATTATATTTGTCTATCATGTCACGTAAAGGAGACGGCTGTGCTACTTGAAAAAACTTACCAAAGCAGTTACCGTCACACTTACATAAAATTGAAATTGTTAAATAATAAACGTGAAATAGTTTATGCCTGTGTTTGGGTTTGGTACATGGTGCAAATGTCATAATCTTCATAACTGGTTTTGTGTTGGTTCCTCTTCCGACGATCATATTATGTGCTTCATTGAATGAAAATGCTGTAAAATGTTAAATATTTTGAAAGCGAAAGTTATAAAAGAGGTTCGCAGGCACAGATGAAAATGAAGTGTGACGGACGAACAACATCCTCTGCATAATGGGCTACATCAGTTTTACGAATGTTCATTTATTGTACTTTTTACAAGATGCACATTGCAAAAAAGAGAGTAAAGTAACGCCCGAGGCTTTAAGGTAGCTGTTAAAGTGCTGTGCACTGGTATTATTTACGCTACTTATCTGATCTCACACCAAAACAGCAAATAAACTTAAATTACGTAGGTGTTTTAGGAAAGGCAAGTAGACTGCCCTTTCCAATGAATGTAGCTGTGAAAACAAAAGTGATTGTGAGAAGATTGTCTGATCAAAATGGCTGTAATAACGACGTTCTTAGTCCATGTCCTGTGTTCTATCGTGTCTTGCGACGTAAAAATGCCATATCCAGAGATAGCAGACGATCAAGAAGTGAGTGCTTCTACTAGTGCCACGACAGCTATATTCTCAGAAGTGCTGATGTTGGAACCTCATGTCGATACAAAACTGGGAGGCTTGGAGGGATATATTATGAGAACACAGGGAGGACGAAGAATTTATGCGTTTGAAGGTGCGTTGATATTTAAACTCAACAAGTAGCCGTGTAGTAACGATATAACATTCCAAAAATCTAACGAATCTTTCAAAATTCAATTCCCGTTAAAATTCAAGGTGTCCCGTTTGCAGAGCCGCCATTAGGATTCTATCGGTTGCGGGTCAGAACTTTTTTCGTTAATGAGTCTATTGAATAGTGCAATTGTAGCCGTGAGGGCAAAATATTAAGAGTGTCATAAATGTTTGTTACAGTCAGCCGTGCCAAAAGAGCCTTGGGGTGCAATGAGAGAGGCTAAAAAGCCAGGCCCCGAGTGTCTGCAATTGAGTACACCAAAAGTTTTGAGGATTGTGGGGAAAGAAGGTATAATATACTTCAAATACAAAATGCATTCATATTTGAATCCTGACATTGATAAATAATCATCTCACTTGTTTTATCAGATTGTTTGTACCTTAACGTGTATACTCCTCAGGTAAGACTTTACTTCACTGTTTAACAGCAAAGCATGTATTCTGAATTGAAGATCGTAGCTACATATATTCATTTTTCTAAATATCATAGATTCCGTATATTGATGGAAAAGGCAGACAAGTGTTTTTTGAACCGTTTCCGGTCATCATTTGGATACATGGTGGCTCCTATTATTTCGGCCAAGGTGATGAAGTTGGTCCGTCCTATTTGCTAGACAGGGATGTCATTTTAGTTACTTTTAATTATAGGTACAGCAATAAATAAATTTGGAGTCAGAATTTTAAATTTTTCAGTTCCATCAACTACAATCCAGTATTTTTCAACACATTCCAGGTTAGGAGTCCTAGGGTTTTTAAGTACAGGAGATAAAATTTCACCCGGAAATTTTGGTAAGCTGTTTCCTAATTAGTTGGTGAGATAGTATTTTGTATCATGTTAAACAAAAAATTTTTTCGTTGAAGGTTTGAAGGATCAAGCACTAGCTATAAAGTGGGTCTATGATAACATACACTCCTTTGGTGGAGATCCCCAACGTATTAGCATAATGGGTGAGTGTGAATTTGTAACTCAAAATTCTTATTGGGTTTCACAATGCAAAGAATGTCACAGTTTTTGATAACACTGTTTGAAATACTAATATGTAGGTTCAAGCTCGGGAGCATCTTGTGCCCATCTTCACTTGATAGCGAACAAAACAACGCAGTATTTTCAAGCTGGTGCCTCATTCAGTGGATCTGCATTTACGCATTGGGCTATCAATTCACCCGAACAATCAAAGAGATTGACAGACACGCTGGCGTTGTATGTAAATTGTAATTATCCAGACCCATCAGACATGGTGGAATGCCTGCGTCAGAAAAACCCTGTGGAACTAGTTTCTGCACAATACAGGCTTCTAGTGAGTTGAAACATTAATTTAAATGATAAGGGAATAAAATTAGCAGCTAATTTGTAATTTCATATTCAACCTAAAAATATGTTAATTTGTTCTGCCTTTTCTAAAGGAATTTTCGCCTTTCCCTGTTACCCTATTTTCCCCAGTGATAGAGCCGCCTGATTATGACGCTTACCTCACCAAGAAACCAGATGCAGTTTATTCACTACAAGAAATCGACCCAAAGCCATGGCTGTTCACTACCACCTCTCAGGAAGGATATTTAGGAATATTATTTCTACAGAGCTTTTTCACGGAAGGAATTTTACGATCCCGATGGGAAGAATTGGCTCCAATATTTTTAGACTACAAGTATACCGCACGTAACGTAACTGAAATCACAGATCGGATTACAAGATTCTACTTTGGGGGAAATTCGCCATTGACTGTTTCTCAAAGCAGAATTGCTGCTGTAAGTTGAACTGTTGGCTTTGATGTCAAAATAACAATTTTTGTGTCAATTTTAACAGAATGTTTGATTTATCGTTTTACTAGGCTTTTGGTGATAGACTCTTCATGCCAGGAATTCACAAAGCAATTAAAGTACATTCTCAGTTTGCCCCAACATATGCCTATGTGTTTGGTTTTAAAGGGAAGTACAGTTTAGGAAGTCTTGTTGGCCGACAGCCCTCAGAATGGGGTAAAAATTTACATTCTTGAATATTAATTCCATGCGCTTGCTCAACTCATTAATAAGCAACTTTGAAATTTATTTCAGGAACACAACATCAGGATGACATCATGTACTTCTTGAATAGCTCATTGTATTACACAGGGTTCAAAAGGGATGATTATGATGAGCTAACGTTATCAAGTGTTATGACAAGCCTTATATCAAACTTTGCTGCTAAAGGGTATGATTTAAAATACAAGCAGGATCCTCACAAATAAAAAAAGAAAACACGTAAATCATTCAGCTATGATATTATTATGTATTGTAATTTATTTAGGGAGCCCCTACTTACTCAGCCGAATAATGTCCACGTGCGAATATGGGAACCCGTGGACCCCACAAATATAGAGTACCTGCTACTCAACAGAGATATCCGAATGATTCCAGAGCCATACAAGAAACGAATAAACTTTTGGTTGTACCTGGGCCAAACCGATCCCAAGCTTACAAATCCATTGTTTGACGTGTGAACGTGAAGAATATAATTACAGTTGTGCTTTAGGGATTATAGTTTATGTTCATTAGTATAATACTCACTGTGATGTTACCAGCTTTAAATGTACCATGCTTTATACTCAAACATGCAATTATTTATACAGCTTTATGCAGCAGCAGATTTTTTGTTAACACATCTTTAAAAAACATGGCATGCAAACAATTAAATTCTTGAAGATAAATCTCTCGGTTACATTCTTGCTGATGCGTTTTATTCCAAACTATCACTTAGTAAGTTTGTTAGGATTGCTAGATTGATAAGTGGTATCATATTCATCTTTTTATTGCTTATGACATGACAAAATGGTGCAAAGAACAATGTTCTAGAGAGAATTTTTAAATTAATTCCCATACATCGAGAAATACTAATGAAGCGATTACGAAGGAAAAAACTGTGTTATGGAAAATGGTTTTAGCATTTTGTACTTGTGAGATAGTCATGAGTCATATCTTGATAATACTGACCAAGTAAAACAAATACTATAAACTACAACAACTACTGGCTACACCCACAGCAAAACGTTTGTTTACATAAAACACTACATACAACAACCACTTCACTTCGTGTTAAATATTCAATACAAAGTGGCTCATTTACAAAATATACAAACAGCAAAGGTACTTTCAATTAGCAAGATCAAAGATGTTTCTTGAATTGCAGAAGATATGACGTAAGTTGATTTGCAATACGTGAGGGAATTTTCATAAGTTTCCAAAATCGAGTGGCAAAATAACACTAGCTTTTGCTCTTACTTATATAATTGCTCGCCAATTTTTTTTTCGTGCATTCCCATTTAAAACAACGTAAAAGTAACTCTTGGGTGATCTTCACAATATATGGAAGAGATTACATTACACGAGAAAAATAGGATAAGTTGGTGGGAACAGTACCTTTATAGGTATATGGATTTTAAAATACTAGTATCTGGATATTATAGCATGATACGTAATTGTAGTGGGAGTAAAAATGATGTTTTTCTCAATATCGATCCTACGGTTTAGTCTTCCGGTTCATAAAAATATTGTTCCTATTCCTAATATTGGACAAAACACTACGGCCACGACATTTAGACTTTATGCGAATGCTCTAGAAATAGACAGGAAAATACGTTTTTAATATCCGGTTGTTGATAAAAAATCTACCATGTTACTTGTAAAGATCAACTGCAATAAAAGCCGGATATTAAATTTACATTTTTTTATATGTTATGGCTCGATACAAGTGACAAAAAATCACATGTAGCTGACATGCTGACAAACACAAAATGCACCTAAGAACGTGTGTTAAAGTTGAACCATCACAAGTATGAACAAATCACAACTTGCTGTGTAAAAATTATCCAGATACATGATACACAAGACATTATTACTCAGTCAATTATGTTGTATATATATATCATGGAAAGTTTTACACGTTATAATTGGATAAATAACGGAAGGTACTCACACGCACTTCAGTAAATGAAAGAGATGATAATTAATCTTGTCCATTCCGTCCACAAAAAATAAATATTATTATTTTACAAGTGATTGTTGTCCATTAGACATATTCGTACATACTCACATAGCATGTTCCTCCTTGCTTCAGCTTGCCTTAATGTCTGCTGTCCATTTTTTAAGCCAATACTCCTACAAGCCTGACAACGGCAATGTAATGTTGAGACGCAGGTGGAACTGCACTTTGCTGCTGTAAATGAAGATTGGAACTCGGAAAAATAAATATTCACTATATAGGTGCATGCATGCATATAAGCATGCTATGCCTAAATATCTACCTGGACTGACTCTGAACCACTCCAAATATTCATCAGTTCAGTATGTACGCGTAGTCTTATTCTTATGAATACGATGACCATTATTAGCAAAGTATTTTGCACCAAATAATCCTTTCTTTCTAACCATGACATATACCAGGATTATTGCAAAAAAATAACTACTCATTATTGAAACTTAGCCACAAAAACTGGTTTTGGTTGATTCCACTTATTTTGTACAAACAAAATACGTTTTGGGACAACTTCTTATGCATTATGTCAGATTTTATAAGTGTGTATGTCATGGTCAATATACTTTATGCAGCCCACAGGTAAATATTTGCAAGAAAATATAGATGAACTTTGGCACTGGAGCATCAGTATGACAAAAGAAGCCATGCTTCATCATTCATGGCCAACAGTTACCTACCAAATTTTTATAAAATACTTATTTTGTCCTTACTTTATAGTATTTTTAGGTTACACCTATTTTCAAAGTTACTTGGTTTTCAAATAAAATATTAACATGATTTTAACATTAGGCGTATTTCTGTTCAATTTAATGTGTGGCTTAGTTCCATGTGATCCAAAATATCAAACTCCGGAAATACTATCAGTTCCAAAGGACCAATTAGTGAGAGCAAGAAACATTGCTAGTCAAAATGTTCCTCCAATCGTTGAAACATTGAGTGGGGCTCTGGAAGGATACGTTATGAAGTCAATGATTGGAAGGGACTTTTTTGCTTTTGAAGGTTAACAGCAATAGCGATGATTTCTTTAAGCATTGTGTCATCGATCATTTGAAAATGCGATTTCAAATATTTACAAATCGTGACAGTGATGACCTATTATTTATTCACACTTCATAGGCATTCCTTATGGCGAATCTACTGCCGGACCTCGTCGATGGCAGGTACGGATGGCGTAGCAAATATTTTAATGGACTGTGTTCATACATTATTCATATGCAAGAAAAGTTCTTATTCCGTAGGATGTGTAATGTGTAGTAGTTGCCATTTTCCTTAAATTAAGACACGTGCTAAACCGTGATAACGATTTACGTTACTATTTGTGTATTGAATACTAATTAAATAATGCATGGTAGTTATCCTTGCTATTCCAGACAAGAGTACTAAATAATTAACTTAATTTAAAGCTTGCCAGACAGATTCATAAAGCAGGTTTTTAGTGAGATCGTTTGTTGTCCTTGATGATTTATGTTTTACATACAAATGTGGTATCAATGCAATGGTCGTTGACTTTAGCGTTTTGGTTTTTAACAGCCTCCTGTTCCAAAACGACCTTGGCGTGGACTAAGGCAAGCTAAGAAGCCTGGATCAGACTGCACCCAAATAAGTTTAATAAAATTGTTGAGAGTGTACGGAAGTGAAGACTGCCTTTTTATGAACATTTATACTCCCGAGGCAAGCCAGTACTCTATTCGATTATCATTGTGCAATAAAACCTGACATTATATAGGTATACATGTCATAACACGAGTCATAAAAGTTATTCTAATATACATGTATGAAATGGGCTATGATTTACAGCTTCCCATGACACTCGGACAAGAAAAACTGCCAGTAGTTGTGTTCATTCATGGAGGGTACGTCACAACATGTATTCATGACTTTTAAAAATTAAGTTCAGCAGTGCATCGCTTAAATTTATTAACTCTTTTTTATAGATCATTTCTGTTTGGAAGTGGTAAGCCACTGTTCATTTCTGAAACGACGCCATGTTTCATACTAATCAGTAAATCAAATATCCTTGAAGAATCACAAAAATAATTTACATCATTTGTAGGTACTGAATATGGACCGTCGTATATGATGAATCGAGGAAATGTCGTTTACGTGAATTTTAACTATCGTTTAGGACCACTTGGTATGAATCCAGTGATATCTGTGCCATTCTAGCTTAGTATTCTTCATTCTGTAAAATATTCTTAATGTTTTATCGTTAACAGGATTCATTAGTACTGGCGATCATTCATTACCTGGGAATTACGGCTTAAAGGTAATATAAATCAAAAGTTAAACGTTCAGTTTAGTATGCATATGTGTTTTTTCTAGTAGTCGTACAGTAACGATTACATTACATGTCTTATTTTATGACTTCGCTATACAGGACCAAGCATTAGCTTTAAAGTGGATTCATGAAAATATTGAATTTTTCGGCGGAAATCCAAAGAATGTATCGCTCTGGGGAAATTCGGCAGGAGGCGTCAGTGTTGGAATTCACATGATTTCAAATAAAACTAGAAATTATTTCTCCAATGCATTCTCCAGCAGTGGAACAGCCTTTCACCACTGGGGGGTTCAAAGTAAAGAGTATCTTCTGGATCTTACTAATAAGCTTGCTAGCCGATTCGGATGTCAAAACTCGGATAGTTTGAAGCTTCGAAGTTGCCTTGAAAGAGTTGATGCAAACTTTATAGTTGCTCAACAGCTACAATTATTTGTAAGTTTTATAAGGAAAACTCTATCTTCTTTTCAAATAAAGCGTATTCATAAAACATATTTCATGTAACTAAATTCGAAACATTTTTGAATCCTCACAAGGAATGGTTTCCAGTTCCACCGGTGTTATTTTCACCGATAGTGGAGCCAGAGCATCCAGGCGCGTTTTTGACAATTTCTCCTGAAGAAGCTTACAAGACAGGAGCAGTTGCAAAGAAACCTTATGTTTTTGGGCTGACGAAAGATGAAGGAAAATCTATGATAATTAGTAAGCGTGCATTATTTTTTCAATGCTACTAAATCACTAATAATCCCTACTTGTTGATTTACAACCTTGCTCCCACATTTTTCAGTTTTATTACCATTTATGAAAACATATCCTCTTCGTGTGATGTGGGATCGCATTGCCCCAGTCTTCTTACAGTACAGAAACTTGGTCAAAAACCCAGATGAAATAACTCGAAAATTAGAAACCTTTTATTTTAAAGGAAAATCCGCCAGACGGGCAGATATTAATGCTTTTGCTGAGGTAAAGCAACTTTTTTTCGTAATAAATCTTCAAATCATTTCTGTTTTTTATTTGACATATTTGTATGGGGTTAATTACAGATGGTAAGTGACAGGTATTTATCCGTTGGAATTGTGAAAGGAATGCAAGCACACGCCAGTTCTGGAGCACCGACGTACATGTACCACTTTTCATTTTCTGATGGCAATCATAACCTAGCAAACGCCATCGGATATCAATCAAATGAATGGGGTAATTAATTTTTTATAACATTTTTAATGATCATTTTTACAACAGGTGTACTAAACTTATTCTTTTCATGCATACCTATATCGTTGGGTATTTTATTCATTCCACATAGGAGCATCTCACAGCGAGGTAATTAGTGGTTAAATAATTTTTTACAACTTAAAAGTTTTGATGTTTACGGTATATATGTAATATAATCGTGAATATTTATATTCCCACAGGATATGTTTTACTTTTTCAATGACTCAACAGTGTATGATGGTCAAAAGTTGTCTGATCCAGACCATGATCTTAGCGCAATCATGATAAATTTATTAACGAATTTTGCCTCATCTGGGTAAGTGGTCATCACCGCTGTTAGACAAAACTGTCTAATTGGACTTATGCAACTTAGTTTTTACATTTTTTGTAGGAAACCTAGTTATGAAACAGAAACCAAAGAGCTTGTGGATATTTGGGAGCCTGTCACAAATCCTTCTAAAATCCGGGCACTTCGATTTGATAAACAAGTTGAAATGATACCATTACCATCCAATCAAATAGAACGTATTAATTTTTGGACAAATCTCAATTTACCAAATTTTTCCCTCTGGAAACCTTTAGAATCAAATAGCTCAGATAAGAAAAGGTAGTACCGGTGGTGGTGGTAGTATTCAGGAAGCCCAAAAAAGGTCAAATTTATTTATTTTAGTAAAAAAGTTTTACCTACCAAATGATTTACATGTAATGATAATGATACTCACCTATTTCTAAATAGTCTTAAGGAAGCTTTAAAAGTTGATGTTAAACTGTTATTTATTTATTATTACTACGTTTAGCCAGCATTTATTTGTTTATGTCTAGCCTGACTGATTGTGTTGTGATGTGAATCATGAGTACTTACATGTAAATGTACAATGAGTCCCAGTGAATAAAAAACACAATTATTTTAGTAGCCATAAATAATACTATATTATTACTTCGTCTTTAACTGTCACATAAACCGACAAGACAGATATCCTTTTCAAGTTGTTAAATAATCGAAACCTGCAGAACTCATTATAGAGCTTGAAAACTTAAAACCATGAAACCCCTGACACTGTGTTAATATGTTGGTGAAACCAAAACGTATCCTAAAAACAAAAAGTAATCTATGGCTCATATTATAGTTTTATGACAACTTATAATTTAATGCACGAGAAACACTGTCGCTATCATAAATAAAATGAAAGTTTTCATATACCCAAATGTAAACCAAAACTACTTGGCATAAGACACATTCATGAAGAATTTTCAATTTTGTAAGTTTTGTTTTTCTGCTTTGAGGTTTTTTTTCAATAACAATCCGGCATATAGTGTGCGTACGTCTTATAAAAATTTATTTGAAATTCATACCCACTTAAATGGTTAGTTTTGTGGTTTCGGTTTTTGTTGATTATCGAGAGTTGAATTATTAGTAGTTGTAGCAGTGATGGTGTTTAAAGGGTCTTTGTACATTCTAAACATAATATGTGGAATGATTCCTTGTGAGTATAAACATGAGCAACCGGATACTACTTCTTCAGATCTGCAAACGTTAGAAAATCAATTTAACTATGATTACGACGCTAATTCGTTCGATAATAATACTTTGAAAGATGGAGACCAGAAATTTATCAATGCAAACGCAACACATCCTTTGATTGTAAAAACAGCCTCCGGAAGTGTAAAAGGGTATTGGATGCGGGTAGTTGGGGGTAGAAAAATCAGAGCATTTGAAGGTGCATAGTAGATTTTTTAAAAATTATTGATTGAAACTGAAATATGGATAGCATGTTAATATTTAAATTGACTCTAAATGACAAGCATGTATTTGAAATATGCTCTAGGAATAAGATATGCTGAACCGCCGATTAATGAACGAAGGTTTCGGGTATTGAGTCCATTTTTGTGAAATGTAGTTTATACTTTAAAACTAGTATTTAGGAAGATTAAACAAAAGTAGTATCTTATTTCAGGCCCCAATACCTGTTAAACCATGGAACGGTGTCCTTCAGGCAAACTTAAAGGGTCCCAAGTGCTTGCAGTATAATGATATTTCATCGTCTCGAGTGATTGGAAGGTTGGAAAAATATGCATAGATTTAAAAACTTGTTAATTTTAATATTCCGCAGTTTTAGTATGCTAATCAATTTTATATTTAAAAAAATACACAGCGAAAACTGCTTATTTTTGAACATATACACCCAAATGGTAAACAAATCAAAAATACAAAGAGACTGATCAAACTCCTGGCTTTTTTATTACGTAATGATGTTATTTTAATAATTTTCTGAATTATAGCCGAGTTCTAAATCTAATGGGAAATACCCTGTTATTGTTTTCATACATGGTGGTGGCTTTCTAACAGGCTCAGGTAAAATTTTACTTAATTGTTTCGCCTAATGTGTCACATGAACATGAGTAACGAATGCTCGAAAGTGAAATCCAACTTTTCATATTTAAGGTAACGATTTTGGGCCAGCTTACCTTTTGCAACGGGACATTGTACTAATTACCATGAATTTCAGAGTTGGAGTTTTAGGTAAAATTCAAAATTAAAATTCGAAAACCATTCATTTTGAAACACTTTGACTTTATAAACGTGCAAATTTTTCTGTGACATCTTAAAATTTAGGTTTTATGAGTACAAATGATGAAGAGAGTCCAGGTAAGAATATAGATATTTTAATTCTGTTTCGTCTTTTGTTGACCTTCAATGATTTAATTTTACTTTTGAAAATCTACGTGGCTTTATTGGGGAATGTGGCTTTTCATGGATAAAGGCAATGCAGGTAATATCTGACATTCTTTCTGATTCTGCTAATTTAAAAAAAATTGTATAATCGTCTTACCGAAAAGTATTTGGTTTGGTAGGCTTAAAAGATCAAGCAGAGGCCATAAATTGGGTGCATAATAACATTGAAAATTTTCACGGAGACCCTAATCGGATTACTTTGGTTGGACATGGAAGGTGACCAGCACTTTAATAATATCAATCATTTTGTCCCGGCCATTTAATCCCAATCATTTTATGCCCAAATCATTTAATTTAATTTAAGTGGTGGAGCGTCTGTCCATTTTCATATGATGTCATTCCAAGCACGAGGCAAATTTATTGCAGGAGTTAGCATTA
>JAQFXM010001627.1:0-30436 GCA_034693345.1 Entomobrya multifasciata | reverse complement strand
ATAGCTGTGTGAGTACATTGAGCTTTTTTGGAGAAAATGCTTTTATTGGACAAGATGAAAAAACTGTGTGATAAAATTCATTATAAAGTTTATGGGAATCTTCATTGGATTCACTGACAAGATAGTAGACCTTGTAATAAAGATTTCCTTGTCCTTGGCTACTGGCTTTTGGGGCTACTGCTTTTGTCAGTTTGTCTATATAACTAAAGTCTACATACCCACTCGTATGAAAGGGTTTAGATGATCTTTTAGAAAGATCAAAAATTTAAAAAAGACTAGATACATTTATATGGACTCTATAGGAGCAAAAAGGTCTTTGGAGCCTGCCGACAAGACTCACTCTTAAGTCTTGAGTGGCACATATTTTCCGTTGGAAAAGGGACTTCTTTTTTCTAGTAAAAATGAAGTGGTAGAGGAAAATGTAAAAGGAAAATGTTGACTTGAACAAGCCCGTATAATACAATATACTTTGTATTTAATTGAGTGATTTTCCTCGCAACTGGAGAAAGCTTTAAGCTTTTCGGCCAGAGAGATATTGAGACATTTTCCTTTCCTATCCTCTTCTTCTATTCTGCAGACAAAAAGTAATTTCACAAGAGACAGTTGAATGGGAATATATGATAGCGTTACAATGCAGTGGCAGTTGCCATTATCATTGTCACTTGCAAGTTTACACTCAGACCATCTATACTTGTCTCGTCACTAACGACAAGACACTGCAGTGTGCAGAAAGGTCTTCAAAATAAAACGGAAAAACAAAATTTCACTTTGGTGAAGTAAACAAAACGTGCGGAAATGTAGGAACGGATGTACTAACTAATGCCTAACCTAAGTACATTGCTACTGCAACATTTAACCTTGACCACGTAACGGTCTGTACACCTGCAGAACAGGATAAGGTTTATATAAATGTATAAATGCTTGTGCGTGCATGCCTTGTTAGCAGATAAAAAACTCAATCCAAATCTCAATTCTCGTATTCTTGTTTCACCGAGTTTCTAAACGATTCCCTAGAAATCTAACGTCAAATTTCTTTTACTCAGGGCACTTCATGCTACAGCAACCAAATTGTTAGCGAGAACACAAGTACACAGATGTATTATTATGGAAGTCCCACATGACTTGCTCTGCTCAACTAAACTTTTTTTATTTACTTTTCGTTTACTAGGGAAAAACCCATACCATCACGTCTAATTCTGTTAGAGTTAGAACAAAATTTTCATGTACATACATTGTATTTGTAAGTACGTTGACTTCTGGAAACTTTCTTACCCGTGTAGTAGTGTATGACTACATGCTCATCTTTCTAATTGTCGTAATGCTGATACTGGCAGTAAACACGAAATACTATGTACATGTAATCCAAATATTTTCCAGCTTAAAAAATAGCTACAAGCCCTACCTAATTTGATATCTCCGACCCAGACCGATCTTCAATATAAATCTCCAGCGATTATCTAATGATCAAAAGATGAAAACAATCGATTTTTAAGCCCTGTTCTACACAATACATTAGAATTTAATTCAATCGAAAAAGTTTGTAAAAAAAACTTTCTAAAAATGGTACCATGAGATTTCAGTGATGAAGATGGACTTAATATATTCTTTATACCTATCATCATTCCTCCAACTTTTTTTCGCAAATCGTCTCCAAAATTTGAGCCTAATACCTTCTATTATTTACCAAAAATTTCACTTTACGAAGAAAAAGAGGGAAAAGTAGACTAAGTCAATAAGCTAACTGGTTGACTGAATTTAAGTGTGTAAACACAAACAAATCAATACATCAAAAGGGACATACAAAGCTCAATCAACACAAAAAATATCCGGCTTACTTCAAGTGGTGGTGCTTGTGTTACTTGTTTTCTTTTCAAACTTGATCGACTTTCCCTGTGATCGTATAAGCTTACTGTATTACACGAGATACTTGATAGATAATAAGCCTTTTTTACTACTTTTAGTTTTTTATCAGTGTCCGAAATGGGATTTCACGAACAGCGGTTGCGGTGGTGCTAGTGGTCAAATAGAGAGAAACAAGAGGAGCGAAAACTGAATTCAGTCAAGTGGATCAAGCTGAAAAAAAGAAAGATATTTACTTTCTTTTGATCACTTCAGATGTCTGTCCAATTTTTCTACAATGAGCCAAAGGAATGTAGCAGTCCAGTGGTAAAAGGAGATAGCCCACGGGAGCCTTTTGGTTCATTATTGAGAAATTTTCAGCTGCCACTAAAGAGGTATTGCATTGTGGTAGTGATTTTTTTTGGAGAAAAAGAAGAAGCGTGGGAGGGTACCCTGACTGAAACTTCGGATATCCGAGAATAAACTGTTATTATGTTGCAGTTGCCTAAAAGTATGCAGTTTTAGGTAACTTTTTCAAAAAAAAATGCAATACTGAATACGAGCAAAAGTAAACGTCGAATGTATGACCTTGAGAAACACTTATCTTCTCATAATATCAAAGCAGTCAATCATTCTCCAGTAAACATGATATGTTTATTCTGGGGTTTTTTTCTCCGTATATTTTTACTTTTACAGACAGAGTGCTTTTTGGAAGTAAATTAATAGTTTCCGCTCTACTTATCTACTAAGAGGTTTTCATATTTATAACGGTACAATGCTAGTTATCCTTGTTTAATGGTTAGCCATTACAGATAAGCATATTATGTTGTCTATCTTAATTTCCATTTTTCATTGCACCTTTCCCCCAAACACTTTTTAGGGCTAGACAAGACATGTCATTCGTTAAATGCTCCTACTCTATTTTTACTTCCCTTCTAAGATAACAAAAAAGTAAAAGCTACCTAACTTTCAGCCCTATCATCGCACAACGACACACAAAGGAATACAGATAATAGCGTACCTTTTCATAACAAGTAGGTATATTAAATCAAAAACTTTTTCCATCGTATGCACAAACCTTCCACTTTCACCTTTCTAAATTCTTTCTTTTTCTTTCTTTTCAACTTTTGTTTTTATCAACTACTTTACTTTGTTCTTCCTCGTTGCTTTGGTTAAGTTAATATGTGGTATGCTATAATATGCCATTCTATATGGTCTTTTGTGGCTTCTTTTACGATTTTGTGAAAATGTATTTTAGATAGAAAGATGAAATGTAATTTGCAGAGTTTCAGCTTTATCAGCAGACAAGCTACATTTACGTAAAGTTTACCAAGGTAACTAGGATGATTCTATTGTTTTTCATTGCATTGTGATGCACATGTAGGGCTGCAGTATAGAATATCATGAACGAATGGGCCAATTATGTTTCTTCATGACACAATTTTTACTTTAAAACAAAACACCCATCCAGCTGCAAAATAGATAATAGGATCAAACTGATTTTCGAATTTACATCAAAAGAGAAGCTTATTTACTTAATTCAGAACCTAACAAAACAAAATGATTGGATTTTACGAGTAGTGCGTGCAGAGAATTTGCATAACAATACGTTTGTAGTAATATGGTCGGAGTAGCTTGTAAAATTGAATGGGAACCCAAACCAAAATACTACGTATTTGCCCGGAAGTTGTGATGCAACCTCAGTAGATTAGGTAAAATGAGTAATAGAAAAAGATACATACATACATTTGGAATGTTCTGGAGTGAGAATCGTTCTTTTTTAATAATAGAAAGGAAAAGCAGGTAAAATATGTGTAAATATTTAGCATTGCATGAGAACTACAAAATAAAATGTCTAAATATAACTTACCATGACATATTAAATGATGTGCGTAGCAAAGAGATGGAATGATGAGCCTCCAGGTAAATTACTGAATGTCTCGTTAGATAATTTACTGTTTTATAGAATTTCTTTCTCCGCGAATCACAGATATCTTCAACGCACACAAAATCACTTCACGTTCATAATAAATTATACAAGAACTTCTTCGTGAGAGAAATTCGCGTGTCAGTCAGGGTTTTTCGAAAGTTATTTTTTTACAATAATCAGGTTTTTATTTTGAGGTTGATTAAACGTTGGTGGGGCCGTCCATACTTGCCATTGCCTCATTTTCCGTGTGAGGTCGGCTGATTCGCCTGTTGTAATTTTCCGTGTCGTCTCCATATTGCTGATGATAAAACTCCCGGCGCATCATGTCATCCAGTGTGCTACAGCGGAGACACAAGATTTCCCGGAATGGTTTACGGAAGTCCCTGTTGAGGGTTGCGTAAATGACGGGATTAAGGGCGGAATTTACATATCCAAGCCAGTTGAATAAGGTATACATCCAGGGTGGAATTTCAATGCCTGTAATTGGACAATATAAAGTTCAGTACCTTCCTTAGCAATAGTTGTCAATTTTGTTTTGAAATACGAAATACCTACCATTAATGGCGAGGAAAGGTCGAATTAGCGCCAAAACGAAAAATGGCAACCAACAAATCACAAATGCGCTCATAATAATCCCCAGCGTTGTTGACGCTTTATGCTCTTTAAGTCCTCCAAAAAGTTTTTCTGTAAAATAAAAGATTATTTCATGCACCCCATTTAAAACATCTCACATGAAGAGCCCCTCCACCAAATAATATACCTTTTTTAATTCGGTGAATGGTAGAACCTGTGAAAAAGTACGTGACTGCGTTTCCACGGGAACCGTTCTGCTGGGAGTGCTGTTGCAAGTTAATGCTATTCCTGCTGTCAACCCTTTCCTGGTGACGAGATCTTTGGGCTTTCTTGTTATTGTTGCTATTGTACTTGTTGTTCCTCACAGGACTTCCCAACCCGCTTGTTACAGTTCCCCCATTTGATTTCACAAGGAGTGGAGTAATTACTCCAGAATTTTGACTTGCTGTGCTGTCCTTCTTGTTATTGTTAGTGGAGCTGCTATTAGTAGCATTGGAATCCTCCACCACCAAAGAACCAACACCAAGAGATCCCCTTGTCAGACTTCCTCTCCGAATAGGGCTTGAGGTTGCTGATGAGCCCGAAACTATTGTTGTGATTGTCACGGGACTTCCACCTACGCTATTTGTGACTAGAGCGCGAGTGACAAGAGGGTGCTGATGGTGATGTGCAGGTGTGGAAGAAGGGGTCATGGAAGGACCTCCCCCTCCAGAGGGACAGGTACTGACTAGTGAAGTGGTGACTCCAACACTCCCTCGTATAGAAGCAGTGGATGTATAATTAGTAGCGATACTGGGAGACGTATTTCTGTGAATGGACTTGTGGTTAGATGGGGGTTTCCAACCCATTTGCTTCTTTTTGTCCGAAACCACTCGGAGTATTTTCACGTAGACGACGACCATTACGCAGAGTGGCACGTAGAACGAGACCATTGTTGCGTAGATCTGATACCTAAAAATTATGAGAAAAGCAATCATGTTACCAGTAACGGTAGATACACAATAAGTAACCTAACGAACTACGAGCTGGAATGTTTCACTTACCAGAAATTCTGTGAAACGGAACAAAAGCTGTTGCCATGGTTATCAGAATGGACGTTACCGAGAAGGAGGACAGGGGGAAGGGAAACACATGCAGAGCCCAACCAAACCACAAAAATCACAGCCAACATCCTTCTAGGAGTCGTTTTCGATGAGTATTCTAGAGGCGTGGTTATCGCTCGGTAGCGGTCCACGCTAATACCACACAGGTTCAGGATTGACGCTGTACAGCATAGTACATCCGCTATAATCAACACAAAATAAGTAACATATGAACAACCAATATTTTGTAAATTATACATCTCTAAAAACTATAACCACTAATAAATCAATTTAATTCAATTTATTTTACAACCCGATCAATAACATCATGAATCATGCATAAAAAGAAAATCAATTTTTGAAGTTATGTCATCGGAAAAATACCGAAGGCCACCTGTGTTTTGATCATATCTATCGTGATTTCCTGTTTTAATTCCAATTAAACATTTCATACTAAAAATCAATACAGACTGGAGATAACATTTACAGGAAACCGAATATGTTTCACATTGCTCATTCCATCAATAATATGAAGTAAAACAAGCATGTAGTTTCCCACAACAACATGTATCTAATAATAACCATGTAATTCCAACTATTTAATTTCATCTCATTGCCAAATAATTTTTCGGAATGTGTGTCGGCTTTGTGTCTGAATCAAATAAAAACCAATACAGCTTATCGGAACTGAGCTGATTAAAGCTTACAATGCAATATAGTATAAAATGTAATCAGTTTATTTATTGGAATGATGTCTGAGTTGAGATAATAAAGATAATATAATTCCATAGTGCATCGTTTTTCATCGTTCACTTCAAAAAATCATTATGCACCGACGTCACTCTCCAAAAAAGCAAACAAAACACGAGCCACTCATCTTCATCTCCATCGACTGGCAAATATTATGCCACGGTCGTTATCATGTCATCATCCTGCTAACGTGTCATGAACGCTTTTCAAAATCTCAGTTCACATTTTATTTGTGCAATTATGTTTATCACACATGTATTCACGTTAAATGTACGTTCATTGTTGAAAGGTCACAAGCAAACATCTGCAAAACAGCTTTTCAAGTTTCAAGATTTAAAAAATATTTCAATGACGATGACAAACAGAAGTACATGACGTTTGCAGATTATGTGTCGGCGGAACAAAATTAAAAGCAAACAAAGCTACTATAGTACAAACAAGCTAGTGTAAAAAGACAGGTAGATATACTTTTAATAAAATTGTTATTGAAAAAATACAAATATTAAACAGTTTGTTATGATTGTAAACGTTAAATATTCATTTTGGATTGTATTAAAAATTCTATTTTCGGGTAGAATTTTTATTGAAAAATGTCTGCGTTTTAATTTGTTACAAATATCAATTAACAGTCAATTTGGGTACTTGTACTATTGCCCCATGATTTAAAAACTTTTATTACGCATTTTTCTTTCCTCGTTGTCAACTTTCAATTTTAGTTACACATTTTCCAAAAAAAAAACCAAAAACTGTCATGTCGACTACTCTTCCTTCATCCCAAATATTACGTAAGTTTTTAGTTTCTAAACCATTTCTAATCCTTTTTAATATCCACTCGACCGGCACCAAAAGTAGAGCGACGTCTTCTGGACATTGATTAATACAAAAAACCGTTCCATTTTTATATGGCCCAGAACTACATTTCCAATTTTTTTGGATTTGTGCCCATCTGCACCTTTCAGCTATTAATATATTAATATGACAGGTTCAACATATTCATGTACCATCTTCTTTCGTCTTCTTCACCGTTGTCATGGTCAAATATACACTCATTCATTCCCAAAAATGTGAAGGAAGCCCACAGCCCTTTCATTTGTTACGAATAACGTCATCTTCTCCTTATCTTGTTGACCGAATAAGATGCAAGTATTTCGGGTAAGCGCAAGCGGCAGTCATGCCAACGAATATACTTTGCCTGCTTTATTTTACTTACGTCAAGGCAAAAACTTAGTAAAAATGTTTTGTTCCACTTGTTTCCTTCTTTTGCATCAAACCTTTGAAAGAAAAGGGAAAATGCTCAGTCTAAAGGAAAAAGAAAAAAGGAATATGATACGTGACTACTGAAAAAACCATTTATCATCATCCACTTCCAGCCCAACTCAGCCCACACCACGCCACCACCACCACCGCTTTATGCCATACCATACCATGTGCAAACGAAAGATGGAATAACATTTCAAAACTATATAGCTCCGCTCATCTCTCTGGCTCTCTGTCTGTCTAATTCTTTTACTAAGCCGAGTTTTCGCACTTTGTTTTCGATTCAAACCGTTTTCACATAAAATGTAACACATTAATCATGTTCATCATTGGAGAGAATGCAGCCTCGTGTAGGCTAGGTAGGTATTATGTGTTACATCTAACTGAATGACTTTTCTGTTTTAACCACATTAATATTAAAAGCGAACAAATGATTCTCATTTTATTTGCGCTTTGGGAATTGTCCTTTTACCCCGAAACAAAAGATGAGCTTTGACGTGAGTTTTGAATGGCATACGATTATCTATAGTAATTCATTTAATTCTTACAATTAGTTACTATAGTTACTATAGAACTATCCCTTGCAATTCGTTGTGGTTTCATTTCATTTCAAACAAGAAAATATCGATGTGGTAGAAGTTGAACTTGAAAACATGATTTGATTTATCATCATTGAATACCATTATCATTTCCACGAATCCACTTTGAGTGCAACGAGTTTTATTTTATTATCAGAAACTAATTTGCAGACGATTATAAAATTTATAATGTGGACATGTATATAAGTACGTTTTACTTTATATGGCAAGAATGACCCATGCAATTGCAAATCTCTTTGTTTTGCAATAAATTCAATTTAACTTATGCAGGTAGTCATACACAGGTATTCATTTCGATAGAAGAACTTACATTTTTTGTGCTGTTCCGTATACTCAATTTTTTAATCGGGAAGCGTCTATCCATAAATCATGAGTCATGTTATTTATCAAAGATGATGATTTCGCAAAACAAATCTCCGCTGCACCGATTTGGTAATCGTAATAAATTAAGTCAACTATTTTGTACTTCGTACATGGATTATGGATACACATTTTACTATGGATGCTTGCAAATAATGTGCATATGTATGCACGTTTAGTATCTCCCGTAATCTTTTAAATCCTTATCCTAATGGTATTTACACGGAAAAGTGTGAAAAGAGCAGTGATTTGTTTTTGCTCTCTTATGTAAGCCGTAAATGAATGACTAATAGCTTGATTATGTGTGCACTGATCTGATCTGATCACTATCCATCCGCAAACTCTGTCAATAAATCCAGTAATATCCGATGGTAAACAAACAAAACAGTTTTTCCCACCCGACCCCATCACAATTATCGTATTTATGATGAAGATCATTATGAAATACATAAATTATATACCTAACCAGGCTCCATTTCATTACATAAACTTGTATATGATGTCTTATCATCATCATAATATCACCATAGCAATGCATCTATCGACTCGATCAGCAATATTGTTTAAACAGTTAGGCAACTTTTACAACGAAACGGTGGTATAGTTAGCTGTGTCGGCGATAATGACGGCTTTGACGTTTTTTGTTTACACACTCATTGAGTCTTATATGATCATCATCGTCATCATCGTTTTTCCCTTCTGACTAGTCAACTCAACAAAACCAGTAAGTTACTTGGGATAAAATTGTGGTGAGATTACTATCAAAATAGCAATCGTCTATTGCAAATACTCAAGACCACGCCACGTCTTTTTGGATCCAAGCTACTTGCATTGCAGCGCAGCGTTAAGGTAAGCAAAGCATGACTGATTGTGAGTCGAAATGACATTCGCTCATTAGCACACAGTCACACCACCACCGCACCACCTATTCTCTGACATTTAACTGATCTAAAGTTGTTTTAAGCTTAAATGCAAACACTTTTGCTTGAAGTATTAGATGAACTTGCATTATAAGATAATTCTAAAAAAATTGTTGCATTATGATCAACTATCAACTTACGATTGATTTCCAGTATTATAGTACAGTAAAAAATTGTTACACTGTACTTTGTACTATGAAGTAGTCTAACTTGACTGCATGAAAGGGAGAAAAAAAGATGATCGACAAGCAAACCAAAGCTGTTAGTCAATTCATCATCATGATTCATGGCCAAACAAACAAAAATGAAGACGCTTGGTTTCGCACATTATCAATTATTATCGCCTCTTCCTATATATATACATACTATATATTTACTGCCACTGGAATAGAAACTCTCAGTAAGTTTTTTTACATTACCACTCGCTAATAACGGTTTGCTGATGTGATATTATGTTCGTGTTGATTGAGTACACGATAGTACAAATGATAACATTTCATCGTTATAAAATAGGTGCTTGTTTTTACATGTGCCGATTGATGATGCTGATCAAAAGCATGTTTTTGTGATTGTTATTGTTACGTAAATTAAGTTGGATGATGTGACGGAATAACATTTCCAAATTCTGATATGCTCATGGAAAACACAGAAATTAAAAAGACTCATGAAACATTGAAAATATCTGCTGTTACCATAACTGGGTCCGTCTGCGTGCTACCATTTCCACGAGGTGGAGATTAGGAGATACGCATTTCATTTTCATATCAGCATGCATGCCATTGTTAAAGTACATATAACGCTGTGATTGTTACGTACACTTAGGTATTTTTCCAAATTATTTCTATTGTATATTGTTTATTCACTTAAAAAAGCTTACGTGCACAATATTTTTCATTATCGTGGCCGACCCGACCACCAGCTAAGTTTGGTTCTCAGAGACGCGAATTAAAATGTCATTACATCATCGGTTCGTTCGTTTCTATGAGCTATCTTTGAATGTGCATACAATTTTGATTGAGCACGAAGATAGAAAAATAATATTCCAACAATACATTTATGGTCAATAATTCAATATGTATATTTTGTTCACATCGTATTTCGGGTTTTTTACGTCCAGTAATCGAGAATGTGTTCAGTAGCATAACAAACGAAAAAGGCTAGTTTTTAAACATTAAATGTAAATGTTGATTATGGCATGTTGATAAGAGATTCCAATTCATTTATTATAATTGATACGCATATTGCTCAATGCATGCTTTATTGCCAGCCAAAATGAAACGAATAAATCTGATTTTTTATTCAAACAGAATTGAGCAATTTGCAGGAAAACGTACACAAATGAATGATTAAACTGGAAAGCAGAGAAAAATGTGCAGCATCTGGCACCGTACCTAATGTACTTACGATTAGTAAAGTTATTCACTTTTTACCCTCACGTCAAAAGAGACTGACGTTTTCTACAACCAGGGATTGGTTTGCCTGCATTTGTATTCTTTTCGTCAACTTTCTGAAATTTTATAGTATTTGTTTAGCATTTTTACCTGTTTGGCAAGTTTGATTTTTATGTCCCAAAAATCGGGTGCGCTCCGCTACACTACTTAAAGCAGTAGCAACATTTCAAACAAAAAGTCAAGTTGACATTTAAAAAAGCTCAACAATGGTCGAATTTCCAACCACATTGACGTTCGGCGTAGCTCATGGTCACTCAGACTTGACTTGACATGCTACAAAGTTTTACAATTAGACAAATGACCTATTGCTACATTCCATCCTTGTCCTATATACCCCTACCTTACAATCGCATACATAACCTGCATACAAAATGAATGGAATTTTTTGTTCCTGTAAAAAAAGAACTTGCTTTTATTCCCTCTCCCTTTTTATTTTAGAGTTCCAGAAATTAACTCTCCAAAATGCTTTATAATAACCATTTAATTATCATGTGTACGTGCTTATGTGTGCGTAGGTATTTATAGAGCAACCAGGTCCAAGCATTTGTTCACTGCAACATATACCTTTATTTTTATTTCCCTTAGACATGCAAATATTTACCTCCACTCCCTCCCTCCCTCCATTATACATACTCCATGTCCATCTACACGTTTAGAATTCCGATTTATACGATAATGACGGGGGAGACTACGTTGCAGTAATGTTCAAACTCACACTTTCGTTATGGCTACCAGAGAATTAATGTCAAGCTTTAATGCTGAATGTGTTCACTTTGAATTTTTTTGTGCGACAAAAAAAATAGTCGCATTGGACAACGCACAGTAAGTTTTATTCCATTTTGTACTACCACGTTAGAGATTCTAATAGATATATGTACATGTACCTTTGCACGTGTATATTTTTATTGGTATGGCACCGGCACCCGTGGTACCTACTTAAAAATTAGTACGACAATGTGTACCTAAGTACGTGCTCGTGTATGTCTGTCTTGAAAATTTATAGAGAATAATGACTCAAAGTGATAATGTTATGTGCAAAGTTGACTTGAAGATGATTGATCACTCCTAAATTCTCCTTTGCTTCATACGAAACCACTACAGAAAGCGAAAAGACTGTAGACTAGAGAAGGAAAGAGCTTTCAGACAAAACCATCTTGTGAAATAAATGACTTTGCTTACTGCTTGCATAAATTTTTTGAGTTAGCCGGCTCCAGCTGGTTTTCATCTCGAGCTTTAATGCCCTTTTTAACTAAACCAATTCACTGCTAACCTTATATCATATCACACTACATATGTAACAACTCTTCTCCAGTCATTAAGGCAGACAGACAGTCAGTAGCCAGAAGATTTGTTATATCGTCTATTTTGCATCTGCTAATTTTTGCAACTTGCCGCGATCCGCCTTCACACGTTCTGTCAAGAATAACGGCCCATGCTACACCGATAACAAGCAAAGTATAACCGAAACCCAACCACAGCAGAGCTCCACTATTCTTTAATAACACATTGAGCAAACTATTTAAAAACTAAATCTTTGTACAAAGTGTAATTTATTAACTATAAAATGACAGCCCTTGCAATATCTTGCATTATGCCCTTGTGACCGACCACCGACCTTTTGAAAAGTTCAATTTCAGAAACTTTTTCTCAAAGAGTACTAACATTTAAGCTTAACCAAGTTCTACAAAACAACATAAACGTATGCCAGATTCACTAGCATTTCATCATTCTTCTCATAAAACATATTTCACTTGATCTTGATCACCATCTTCATTTTATCGCACCTTTTATCTGGTCATTCCACTTACATACCATTTTACCGCATGCATGAATTATGCCTTATTCTGTGCATTGTTTAGTTTTATCAGCACATGGAAAATATATACCTACATATACATTTGATGCACATGAACAATATACATTGAATACTTTTGGCTAGATTCTAGATAATCTCTTTTCCCACGTTGTTTAGCCCTCTCTTCTTTATTTATTCCTTTCATTTCATTTTAATCTGTTCTGTGGCTTGACTAGAGCTGCTGCTTTTCTGCTGACTGCGCTCTATACAACTACAACAGGAACAAAAGGGCAAAGAAAAATGAAGGCAAGGTAATGGGGCAGTGAAGGGAATGACTCTGAAGAAAAGGGAATAAAAGTGGGAAGAGAAGATGATGTTGTAAAGTTTGGTAGTCCATATAAAGCACAAGTTCTACTTTTGCACATTTCATTACTCCTTGCCTCTCTTTTCATTCTCTCTCTTGTTTGGTGAAAATGAAAGCACATTTTCATTTCTCTTTTGCGCACTTACTCAACTCATTCTCTTTACCTTCACTTCACCCATTTTACGTTCAAGAATAGCTTGAATATTATAAGAGTAGGTACGATGTGTGTGTATAAGGAAAGGTATGCCTATCAGCCTATCTTTCAGCTAAATTTCCCGTTCCATAAAATAAAGGGAAAAGTATTTCGTTACTATACCAGCCAGCTTGAGTATAACTTTTTATTGCACTTTTCATTATGTTTATATCAGTCATATAATCATAACAACGCAAATGTGGGGTTGTAAGGGAAAATAATAAAAAAGGGTGTATAGTAAACAAAAAGTATTCTTTTTAAGACATCTCAAGTCAAGCCTGTCCTCAGGTGAAAGTATACAATGCATTATGCCAAGACACTATGGAAAATTCCACAAACAGCCTTTTTCTGGATATTCCCGACAAGAGGGCTTAATCCACTTCACATTATTATTATTATAAACTCGGCAGTTTTTTTTCTAGATAAAATTGCAATTTTGTAATAACATCACCATCGTTTTTCTACTGCTCTGCTTTTTTGCTGTTTCTAAAATAACTTGTAAAATCACAGATCATCTTTTTTCAGATACCCACGCAAAAATATGTATAACTGATTTATTTTTGTTACTGCATTGTCAGCAGTCAAGCATCAGAAAACTGTAAACAGATGAGATTCCATTTATGCTTATTACTTTTGCCGTTTCAAATTCGTAATAATGAAAATAGTCGTTTCAGCTTCTTCACGAAGTAAGGATAATGTTTACAGAAAATGAGAAAGGAATCTAAAAAACGCTGACTATGTAGCTCTTTTCCATTTACACAATTTGTTTTTATCCATTTCCATTTGAAGGTTGAATGAGGTCTAATTATGGGATAGCATGTCGGTATTTTTTTCTTCTTTTTAAATGCTCTTGTGCCGCCCTTAAGCTGCTCACGCTTTCACTCCTGATAAACTTAGACATTAAAAGCGAAAGAAAACACGGTAACCCGAGTTTTACTAGTGTATTCAATTCATAAAAGCAACAATTTTCTTTTAAAAAGAACAAAAGTGAGTTTTTTTTTGCTTTTAGGTTTACGGAAACTGGCCATTTGTACCATGTCATGTCAACCAAACCCATTTTTACTACCCAAGCAAAAGAAAATCTACCGAAAAAGTGAAGAAAAAAACATTAAAGGAAATTACGTCAGCTTGTTTTTCTTCTTCTTCTTCTTTAACACATTTACCAAAAACGTGCAAAACACAATATGAAATGATATGATAAGCTATAATTTTTCCAGAGAAAAAAAAGTTAACATTTTTTGCTGCCATTTTATGTTGTAGAACAAGCAATAAATCTCATATCAAGTTTACTCAGGGAACCAAAATGTTCACCACGATAAGGTATTGACTTTTCTCCATTAATAATTCTTAGCATCCAGAAAACTAAAACCAGTCAAATCAGCAACATCGGCCGGCAAAGAATCCAATTTTAATTACAAGTAGAAGGTGATTAATCCTCCACCTACTGCCTCTCATTTCATTCCAAATTCCTACCATAACATTGCAAGTTGCTGCGCTAAAAAAGGAAGGGAATGACTGCAAGTCAAGTCATATTCTTTAACTTATTTCCGGCCTGGCCATTATAAGCAAGTTTGACTTTGCTATATTTTTTTATCAAATTACTGCAGACAAGGCAAACTACAATATTAGGAAGGAAGCCAAAAAAACTGTATTTAATAGAGAGATTGAGCCTACAGGGGTGATATCAAAAGCTGCAGATCACATTAATATGTTTTTCTTTGCTTTCTCTCCCGATTTCCTCTACCAAAGTATTATATCGCTTGAAAAAGTCATAAATTTATTTTTTTGGTTAGAAGAACAGCATAGAATACAGAATCACAAATAAACCGTTGTTCCCGTTATTATGCCATTAAATGTCATTTCCCTTGAACTTATAGCTGTAATATTTTTTCTTCTCTTTTGACCTTCTTTCGACCATTGCTTGTTAGTTAGTAAGGCTTTGTGGTTTTTGCCTGATGGAAAAAACGCAAGAAGAATTTAGAATAGCTGTATGGTTCGGTTCAAGAAGTAAAAAATGCAACAGTAACAATCTATAAAGCTTACATTTGTACTATTAGCTGTTTTTCAGCTTCCGTTCAGTTATCGTTAAATCGTTTGTTTTATAGACTTTCTATTGATAAGGTTTATTCTATATGCACTTGCTCTGAAGATATATACACTGGATTTATGGTGGCAATACAGTGTTAAAAATGCAGAACATAAAAAACGACTAAGGCCATTTGGTTTTTTCGGCACTGCATCTTAAAGTATGCACTTGAGGGGATTTTTTGTACTGTCCGTTTTCCGCATTGCTTTTTGAATTATTAAAATGAAGAAAATTGGACGAGAATATCAACTGGGCATCAGACTGTCCTTGTAACTTTTATTATTGTCTCCGTCTCTCTTCTCAAATTGCGAAGTTGTTGGGAAGTTTATTTGCAGTGAATGCACTTGACATACATATATAAAACAATTTAAATGAGGTGAATGAAAAAGTGGAATGAAGACGTGTAAAACAGTTTAGAAGATTAACCACAAGTTCAATGATAATCTTATGTCGTTTTGGTGACAGACCGTGCAACACAAAAACTAATTTAAACAACTACCGATTTAAGCAGAATTCAAGATTAGCTATCCAATTCATACTCTCAACATTATTAGTGCACTGTTCGGATGGACCGACAGAAAAACATGACAATCTAATCATCTCATTTTGCTTTTATGACTGTATAATAATATAATGTGCTATAAAGCTCTCAGCGAAATTGCACAGATAAATCTATTTTTACAGACTTTTGTTTTATTCTTGGCAATCATCGTAGCGAATGCAGTGCTGCCAAAACTTTCATGTGAAAAAAACTCCATGCTAATTTACTCTTTTAGTACGGATGAGGGACAAAAGAAAAAAGATGTTCAACTTTGTCACCTCTTCAATTTGACATTCTCCTACACTCGCACTGGCTCTTTTTTTTACAAGTTTTCATATGCAAACAACATTTCATGTCATCAAACTCAAAGTGTAACTTTGACAAATGAACTTTATAATAAAAATTGATGAAGTGAGGCTTGTCTACCTTTAGCCTTCAATATATTCAAAGGGTAAGTACAAGGGTGACATTTTCCAATTTATTTTCAAACTATATGCAATGCGCTAACATATTCATGCAAAAGTTTTTCAAAAAAAATGACGAAGCAGTTGAAAAATTGACATAACGAGTGTTCCTATGCCACAACCCATCTATTAAAAAAATGCATACCAACTCATCACTGCCAAACTACCACTCCCACTACAATGCTCTACTTACTATGCCTACAGACATGATGACTTTCATAGAAAATCCATTACATACTTTGTAGTTACCACTCACCACTGTGAAATCATAATGGTATAATGACGATGATTACTACCAATCATTTATATTACGGAATTTTCTTAAGCTAATCATATAAATTTCTTTTGTCAACAATATTGTGAAGGAAGTGAACAGTAATTCAGAAATAGTTTACAATTTCCTTGTCTATTTCATTTTTCTTATCGATGACCAGCCATGCAAGTCAAACATAGCTAAAGAGTAAAAATCGATCTATCGATTATTAGTTCAATAAATATCATAAATATCCACCTGTCATTTACCAACCCTAAAATTAAATGTTATAAATTTGAGTAACTGAAAATTATAACTGTTACCCTAAAAATCACAACAATAAAAGAAAACATTAAGCTTGTCTCAAAAAATGATAAAATATTGAAGTCTGTAAGCTGTAGCCAATGTTTTGGTAGTAAATTTGTTGTTGTGTGTGTGCGTGTGTACATACGTCAATAGCTCTACTGACAAGAACAGAAGTTGGAAGTAGCACTTACTTAATAGCCCAGCTTATATATTTTTTATGTTCAGTGGTCCATGTGTAAAAATGGCCTATATTTTTGTTATTGTTTTCCAACAAAGTCTACTTTTCTAGTCTGATGCTCTGGTCTGAGCTCTGTTCTGTCAAACGAAAATGTTTCACTCAGTCAGCTTAACTTGCCTCCCATCCACAACCACATTGACGTCGACGTCATCATCATCATGTCCTCATAGTCGATTCCCTGAAGCTAGTTTTTTTTTGGATTTGACACTGTCAGCTTTCATTTTTCCCTGTTTGCACACTAACATTTACACCATACATTTTTGCAAAACTTCCCTACTTCTCCTCATAACATGTCACTTTCATTTCTTCCCAGTTTTCAGTGAACAGCATTGGACAAGGTTTGCAGAGTAAAGTTTTTGTTTTGTTGTTCAAGAGTTTTTTCCTCCCTACTTTCTCTATTGATTCTTGACAGTGTCCCGCTTATATTTTTATTTTGGTATCCTTTCTTTTTCCCTTGTCATATTTCATTTTTATCATGTTACGATGATAATAATATTATTATCTGTTCTGCTCATTGCTTCTTCGCCTTATTTGGTCTTTATGACGAAACTACATACATGGGACGTGAACAAGAAGACTGCATGTCTACAAGAGTAACAGTGGTGGTAGTAGTGGTATGGTGACTATGGTGCTTCTGGTGAAATGCCATACATCAGGAAGGCGAGAACAGAACACCAACACAAAGCAAACACCCACGTGGAACACAGCGTGAAGCACACAACCCAAAATATTGTTGGATACTAGGACATTTGCTGTGTGCTTTGTACCTTGTCATCCTGTCACGAGAATTTTGTTATAACTCGGACAATTTTGCTTCTTGTTGGCGATGTTACGTTGGTAGTATCGTGTCCAATTCAATAGTAAAATGTGTGATTATCACTAATACAACTGCATGAATGACAAAGGCAATAACATGAAAAATTCCAATAAAATGTGTGTGCTTTCGTATGTCTCTTTTACACTCCAAGTGAGTCAGTGAGCTTGATATCGATTCTCGTAGTTTTTTGTGTAAATACTATCCATGGAAACATAATAAATTTGTATTGTGATGTGATGCTATTCATGTGTGGTAGTAAAAAAACTAATCCGTTTATTGTGTGTGAGTTTATAGTATGTCCTCAAGGGAGGACTCAGCTTTCCCTTTCTTTTTTACCTGATATCATATCTTTCTAGTCGAATAAAAAATAGAGTGATATGATATGTATGATATGAAAACTAACTATGTTCTCTGCAAAATCAGCAAAAATGTGTAGTAGTAATATACCATGCAACACGATATGATGAGATTACGCACAGAATGATGATGATTCCTTCAATATTAAATATTTCTGCACACTGTTTTTACCTGGAGCAAAAATGAATTTAGGGGGATAGTGGATGCTGCAACGAAGATGATGATCTAGATGCTACGCGAAAAATAATATTATTCTTTTCCACGCTTTCCCCACTAACTCAGACTGTGATACTTGTGATAGTATGATATAATATAGATAGCCCATAGGCTACACGGCGTTCCACATTCAGAAGTAATGGAATAAATAAATTTATATGAGACATAAGAGTGAAATATTTATCGCAGAAACTTATATCCTTATATTAGCATTGCTTTTCCTTGTGAAACAAGAGAGCTGGGAAACCAGAGGTTTCGATTTCAATTGAGTTTCAAATGCTGGAAAAATAAAACTAGAATACGCTTTTATGCAACGCACTTTTATAGTCTTATGAGGCGTGCAGAGAACCACACAATATCCTTGTTCCTAAATTTACACAATTTTCGGTTTTCTAGCTTCTAAAGTTCCAAAGCACCAATTTGGCCTTACATGTTGACATATTCTATAATCATTTGTGCTAAATCTCCCAAAACAAACTAGCAACAAACTTTTTAGTCCAGTTGCTGTTTTGTGTCGTTGGTCAGTGACTATCCATCCGTAGACCACATACCTACAATTAATACCTGTCCTACCCTTTATTCTATACCTAATCTCTTACATTATTGTTGTTGTATTACTGAACAAGCAAAGTTTTTTAAAGTTTTCGTCTCATAGAACTTTTCCTAGAGAAAAACTTTTTTCTGGGAAAGCTTCACTTGAGCACTTTTGTTTCTTTCTCGTTCGCTTCGCTCCCTTTTGATTTTATTGATTGCAAACCTTAACAAGCAGCATCAACAAAAAATTCCTCTATTCTTCTCAGTTGGTGGCGATCGTCGTGTGTATGGTAATACAAATTGGTTGCTCTGCTGCCCTACACCGCCTACGCAAAACACAATACATTATTGAATGAAAGAGCTAACTTTTAATGTATCCTTTTCCCCCATGTATGTATGTATACTATTTACCAGTTTTGCTGAAGTCGAGTATAGTATAGTCAGTCAGTCAGTATAGTGTAACCACTTTGTTTTTTGTTGCTGTCTTCTCATTGCCCCGCTCCCATTTTTTCCCGAGCTCACTTTCTCCCTACTTTTCTCATTAATTCGTTTTCTGATTTGTTTTCCTTCACTAAAATTCCTCGAAACTACAAACCATCAAACTGCGGGAATCTCCTCCACCACCACAAATAGTAGCTAATTGAAAGCGAGGAAGGATTTAATGGAAAAGAAGTGAACTGAGGAATAAAAATTGGCTGGATATTTATTTATCCTCTCTTTCCGCCGCCTTCATCAACTCACATCACTATTCTTCTATGTAATGGGAGAGAGTTCGCTAATTCAATTTTAGTTTCCAATAAAAAATAAATGCTTCAAACTTTTTTCTCATTATTCTCATCACTACACGCTTTCATGTGCAGTAAATAGTTACACAAATTCGAAGATTAGCTGTTTCAGTGGTGGCGCCCAACTATAAAAAGCCATTTATTTCTGCCGACAGCATTGAAAAAGCTGCAATGCGTCACTATTCCAAGAAATCAAAGCGTCTTCACCAAAAAGACGCCGCCAGTTTTACAAAAATAGTTTATTCTTTACATTTTTATCTTAAAGGATAGAAAGTGGATATGAATGTGTGATCCTGATCTCGCTCCAGAGAGAAAATAGAGTTCAGCTCTGACTCCTAACAAGGATAAAAATGGATAATATTATGCAATCCAAGTGAGAACGGAAGGAAGACAAAGTAATCCATTATCGTGTCAACTGAAAATCAGTCGCCTCCTACTCAACTCTCTAAACACAGCTGCCATTCCACCAGAAAAAATCCTACTCTAATTTAAAATGCAGCAGCCATTTGCTGAGTATTATTTTTAGTGAGAGAAATGCTGAAATCATGTGCTTAATCTTCGGAATGTATGAAAAACTCCAGAGCAAGAACAATCTGGAATGAAAAGAGTAGAAATAAAGGCTGACCTGACAAGTGAAAAAAATGATGATGTGTTTAGAAAAGTACCACAAGACAGCTTAAAATGAATGCGGGGGAAAGCAGCTGTGAGAAATTTGGTTCACAATTGCAAAATCATATTCAAACAAGGGGGAAATTTTCACTACAGTGCGTAAATGGCAGACTTTTGCGTAATTTATTTTGAAAGATTAATTCTTACTGCTCTGCTGGAAATTTAACCATTTTTGATTACAGCTATCAGATAAAGTTAGTCAGCAGATGTTTACAAGACAATACATATTGAATGCATATATTTTAGTCTCCATGGTCGTCACATCCCTTTATTTCACAAAGCCACTTCTACTCTCTCGTCGCTGCGTTGGCATTTTCAGGTGCAGATTTTCCGGAAAATCAACTTAGCAAATCATACATCGTTTCTATTGAGCCTCTTGTTCTACTTCATTTACAAAATTCCACAACACACATTTCTTCTTCATTGCCTTTTCTCCTTCATATTGTATATCCTTTTATCCTATTTTCTCCATTTATGCCTTGTTGTTTCTCTTCTGAAGATGCTCTTCATTGAATGTTCATGAATGAGAAGCCTTTTTTCCCAAGAAAATTCCCTAGAGACGAGCTATATCCCAGAAAACAAGGTCATAACATGATATTTGCAAGGAGCAGCAGAGCAGACAATGCCATTTTTATTTTCCTTGTTCACCAGAGCATAGGAATCCTGATGCCATCATATAACACCACACTACCACCATCATCCATCCGCCAAACAACCAAAAAATATCCCCATCATCTCCAACCACAAAAATACTTCTCGCCATTTCAGCTCTGTAGCTCAGACCAGGACCCAGGCCTCTCCATCCCCATATTCAAGAAAACTGCATAGCTCACATAGAATACAGTTTTATTCAACCATGATGTGTAGTGTAATATGTACACTAGTAGTAAGCCGGGATAAGTTTGACATTTACAGTTAACAAAAAAACGTGAAGAATGTGATCTTATGAGTTTTTTCCCAAGGATGCTGCACAAGCTCCCATAATCCCCCAGCAGCTGAATATAGACAGACATGCTTTGGAAAAAAAGAGATGAATATTATTATATTCAATCCATCTCTCTCCACCACCACAAAATTCTCTAAGGATTCAATCTGTCCGTTGTATTCCATCCTCCTGCTGAGCAGTTCTACACAAGAAAATCCCATGCTCCTTCTCACTCCACTTTTATCACAACATTTTCCCCATAGAAAAATGGCAATATATGCATACTTGCATAAATAACAGCACTAATAGAAATGCTGGTGTAGCTTTCGACTGATCCAATCATGTAAAATCCTAGCCAAGGAACATTGTCAAAATACAAAAAAAATGTCCTGAACGTCGTCTTCCGAGAAAGCAAAGTTGGAGTGTAAAAATAAGAGGATGCCTCCCCCGATCCGCAGGAAATCTTGAGAAAAAGACGAGTGGAAATTGTCCGCAGGGCTTATTCACGTCATCATCTAATTATCATCCTCTTCAAAAATATGCTAAGTGCGGAGAATTTTTTATGTGAGGGGAATTTCCTTGAAGGAAAACTCCAAATGGTACAGTGGGTACTCAAGCATTCGTATTCAATTTTATTATCTCGAACATTTTTAAAGTAAGGTGGAGATGGAGAGAAAACGAGATTTTGTATGGAAAGTAGGAATACATTTTTTGTAGGAGAAAAAGTGAAAAAAGAAAGAGCCACTTTGTTCAAGTCAACTTACAACAGAGTCACTTTACTACGCACTTGTCTCCAAAACGACGGTGAAACCGATGATCATGATAAAAATTGAAACAAGTGGGTCTAAAGTTACTTTATAGAAAAATTCACATGAATGCAACTTTTTCTTTTATGAAATAAGCTACATTTCCCCCGATTTTCAAGGATTTGAGACGCCTACAACCCAAAAATCTTGTAATAACACACTTTTTGTTTTATTGACTAGAGGAAGCCGCATTGCAAGATGGGTGATGGGATCGTTTCCGCTTTCCTTCGCCCTTCTTTCTAAACTGTGAAACCATATGGCCACCTGGAACGCTTCTGCTGAGACTAAAAATTCTTTTCATTTTTTATGGTTCCAAATGGAACTTCTCTTTCTCTTTTGTTCTCACAACAAAAGTTAATAGGATACACTTTTGGGCTTCTTTTGAATACCCAAAATATTAAAGATACGAAGAATGCCTACCTACTTTACATTTTCAATTTTACTTTTGCAGCATTGCTTTGTCTCCAGACCTGATTCCTAAGCGCTGCCATTGCATTGCAACCTAATATAGGTATGTATATGTATGTATCTACATTCTCATTTGTCTTTTATAGAGCTTAAAAGCTTATTCAAGGTTTAGAACAATATAGGTGGTAGTTAGTAGGTCTGTAGTGAAGAGTAGTTGAATGAACCCTTAATTAACTTAATTTTATTGTGGCTATTGTCACTAATTAACTTCCCTGTTGAGGTTATCTAAAGAAGCATTTCCGTAGCAAATTTAACTAAATTATTGAACCTTATGCCATCTTAATTTTTGGGAAACGTTTCTCGATTTATTCTGAGAATCTTAGAACACGCTTGACTTTGCTTTTTGCCAATTGAATTACCATGCTAACTTATATTCATAGTATTCCAAGTAAACATATCTACTTACGTTCTATATGCGATTCATTATAATTAGATTCACTTGGTTACATATAAAAATCGTCAGTTCATTCACTTTTGGGGAAAGAAAAAAAGTAAAAATTGACTTTTTTCAAGTCTTTCCGGATGTCTAAAAAGCAACATTCTTATTACTTTTATTCTGATTACTTTCATCTCTGCAATGACACCAACTTTACCTAACCGCCAACCTCCACAATTTTTCCCTGTTTGACAATAAAAATTCCAGAAATAACTTTTTCCGGAAAAACAAGTTTCACAGGTGTATAATATCATACTTTTTAAAAATTTGTGCAATGAGAAAAATTGAAAGTAAACTTTTCCAACAGATTTCATTTTTCTTTATAAAAAAAGTTATTTCAATCGATTCCGTTCAAAAAGGCAATCCTAAAACCTCTCAACCTGTTTCATTTTCCCACTTACTTACTACTCACCACCACTACAAGACCACCATCCAATAACAGAACAACAATAGAAAAATGTTTACATTGCATTTATTTTGGTGGCAAGTTGCAAGTAAAAGGAGAAAGCTATATCGAAAAAGCACCAGCATCAGAGAGACCAGCACCACTTGGCACTTTGGCTTTTTCTTTTGGTGTGGTGATGGTGGCGATGTTGACACCATTAAATTATTGACGCGTGTACGTGTGTGCCATGTATCAAATTGGGCGAAGCCAGCATATAATGTACACAGTAGCACCATAACAACAATGACAGAATTCTATTCATTGTGAAAAATGGAACGAGAGAAAAGTAAACACACTTTGGTATTTTGTAACTATAGCTACCTTTTTCCTTCCTCTGAGCTACTCTCGCAACTGAACAAAGAAGGTATTCCATTCAATTAAATTGAATGTAGGTTTTACATTGGATCTGATCAAATTTTAATAGGATATTCCACGAGAGACTTTAAGTTAATGAGATTATTATTTTTATATATCTTACCCGACACCCATAAGTCGCACAATGAATTATTAAACGGCCACGTTCCTCCATAAACATCAAATGAGACAGCGAAGGGCATCACAAAAATGGCCACGAAAAGATCAGAGATTGCGAGTGAGACTAAAAGATAATTCTGCGGTTTCCTTAGTTTCCTCACGAGAATCACAGAGAGACAAACAAGCAGATTCCCCACTATAGTAACCACTATCAGCGAAGTAAAAAAGGTGACCAGCACCCACGTTGACCACGGCAAAGGTCCGTCATTAACATTATTACCCACCTCCTCCGAAGGAATCCCTGTGGAGGTGCCACCTCCATCAAAATTACTAAGATAACCACTTGTTATTACGCTGTCCCCATAAGAATCTGTTGGGGCAGCTATAGTAGAACTAAACAGACTAGAAATATTTGTCAGCACACCAGCACCTCCACCACTTACTCTTCCACCAATATCCTCATCATCTTCCTCAGAAGAAGATAATAATCGTCCATATAAATTATCTAAATTGCTTCTCCGCTCATCATCACCATCAGCCTGCCACTGGCTATGGCCGAAAATTTTCCCAGGCCCGTCGTCATATCCTCCTCCACCACCACTACCACCTTCACCTCCATTCCCTCCACCATATTCTCTCGTAAATGTTGCTGCGGATGACGATGATGATGACATTTCATTTTTTATTACGGACCAACCCTTCTCTACCATTTAATTATTTACGAAGATTTATCTAATGAATGTGTGTAATAAAAATTATTACAAATTCCAATAATTTTTTCTTCTTCTCTAATTCACATTAACGAAACACGCACCACAACCATCTATTTTTATTTTTATAACCACCTTGCTTGCTGAACGCAATGCAAGTAGCCCCACTTTTACTTTTTATTGGGCTGTTGCTCCTTTTCTCCTCTTTTATTCGCACTCATTGTATTGTGTTTTCTCAGTTCTTCCCCAAAAAGCCATCTATATTTTTACATTCCTTCGTGAAAATCCAGAAAATCCATATTTGATAGATTATCTGCTTGTCCAGTAATAAAATTTTATATTCTCCACAAGAAACCTCCGAAATGGTGACTTTGATTAGGATAATAAAATTTTGTTAAAAGTGAGTATAGAATATAAAATCAAATGTTGCTGTTTCAACTAAAAAGCCTTTTCAGTTCTTTTCCAGTATTTTTTCAGGCTTTGCTTATTTCCTCGTTACTTGCAACAATGTAAGCATTTTATACACGCTTTACAACGCAACAAAATATGAGTATGAGCGAGTATGCTATGGTGGAGCAGTGTGCTTCGGATAAAGCGTCTCAGTTGGAACTGAGCTAAAGGCAGAGTATTCCATACGCTTTACTCGCAGCTCATAGCCGTCGTCATCGTCACATCACACCACTCGACTCCACCACCACCACCAAACCAGCAACCGACCGACCAAGACCAAACCAAACCATAATGCCAACTTTGTACGTAACACAAACATCAAGTAGAATGGAAGCTAGGAAATATAATATCTGAATCTGAAGCTCCTTTCTGCATTTACAATTTTTTTCTAGCAACTCAACTCCCAGTAGTAGTGGTTCTCTCGGTGTTTTTTCTCACTGGATTTCATGGAAAACGTAAAGGAATCAAGGCATAATTTTTTACTGCTTTCGCTTACAAAGTGTTTCTACTACTAGTGCAATAATGAGCAACAATACAATAGCACTTTTTGATGTAATCTTATAACTAAATGTAAAGAAAGGGGTCAGTGTATGGTAGTCGCGTAATAATCGTAACGGTCATGGCCATCCCATCATGGATTCCTATAATGGTAGTCTATATAGCAACATAATATGAATATATACACTTGACTGTGAATGAATGGATGAATTGAAGCTGAATGAGGTTATTAGCAGAAAAAAGAACATGGGAAGTGCGTTCCAAAATGTCTTAGCAAAATTGTTATAAAATGTATCGATTTTGTTTGATGTGTAATAAATGACTGTAAAATGAAACGGTGGCTGTTCAACTATTTAGAATAGGTTGACATGTATTTATATATTTAATTACTCTCCACAAATAGCATGCCTAAGTCCAAAGTACGTTGTATAACGAAAGTTGTGCCAAAATTCCTTAGTAGTGTGATGTGTTCAAATATCTATTGAAATTTTCTCTAGTAAAGTCGATTCACACAGTATAGCAGACAAGTTAGAGAAATGATATTATTGTCATGGTAATTCTGATAATTGAATTGTTGGATGATTATTAATGTGGAATGTGCTTGTTAACATAGGTATTTACATGCATGTTACAAATTTCACAGGAGGTGAAGATGTTATAGCCGCAAGGCAAGTCGTAGTTTGATGCTATAAATATTACAACACTTGTCAATGTCAAATAGTCCCATCATGATCATCATAGCAACAATATACAAACTGGTGTGTGATCTTTATTAATTTTTTCACACCATTAAAAAAATCTGCACAGGTAAAAAAAAGAGGAACAACAGGGATGATGATGTGATAGCAATGCAATATTATGCTTTCTGGAAACTGGAACTATTTAGAGATTCAATTAAGATAAAATCAAGTCCCGATGTCGATGTCATAGTCATGTCATTATAGCCGCACACACTGCATAGCAGCAGCAACACGAAAAACGCAACGTTGTTTATTCATGGCTCTTGTCAATAGTATCAGTTCAAGAGGTGGAGAGAATGAACGATGATGAGTCGAGTTGAACTGGTAGAGTAAAAAAACTGATAATGACTTCCATTTACACTATTCTCCTGCTGATAATTATCTGATTCATTCACTCTCTCGCTCGTCTCGTAAAAAATTGTTTAATGTTCGACTGTAATCGATTTTTGGGTTGGGTGAAGGTAGAATTTGTATGCATTTTGTGTAGAACAATAAAAGCAAACACGAATATACTTTGACTGCTATGATTTGATCAGATTGATTGACTGAATGTGCAAAAGAGCAGAATATGAGATAAAAGAAAGAAGAATAACAACAAAAAGTCACATACAAAGTTCGTTCCAGAGCTAAAAATTGACGACGACCAGTAATAGCGGTGAGGACGATGACGACAATCGTCATCAAAAGCTAAATTGAATGAATATAAGGCAATAAGAATGAATTTTATGTATGGCTGGTGATGAGATATGGGACCAACGAGGAAAATGATTGCTAGACATGCAATCTCAATCCAATGCAGTTAATTTGTGCAAAGAGTGTGAATATTTGAAACAAAAGCGTTTTGTTGTGTTTACATTCAGAATATTTGAGGAAAAGGCTGTGAAACTATTGAGAGAGGCCCCGCGGGAGCTGTAATAATTAACTCATTATTGTTCACACAATTAATTTTTTTGCGCTTTCTATAGCCTTTGATTTTCAACTCTTAATTAATGGTTACTTTACTATAGCCAATTCTTCACCCTATGATTAAATGAGTAGATATGAAAATTCTTCGCGTACTACTGATTCTCAGAGTTTTTGGGAAATGTACGAAAAACAAAAAGACTCCCCTAAAAAACATTCCACCCCGTTTTATCTGTCCAACTTCAAGCTACGCAATCATTAGTTGTCTTTGTTGTAATGGACTCTTGGCACTTTCTCCTTCTGTACTGCATTGCAGCAAACACAACATATCTACATACTGTTCTTTTCTCCAGGTGGTCTGATTGGTACACATGTCACGAAGTATATTTTTAGCTGTCGTGTGCTTGTGCCGACAATACACAGATTCCTTAGTGATGCATTGTGTACTTCTCTCAAGATAAATAAAATGTAAACAAAGTAAGTTCATAACAGAGAGAAAGAGAAGAAAAGTTGGTATTTCAGGTAATCCCAGGAGACGTGAGCGGTTTCGTACACCTGAGACCTGCCCATTCATTCTTTAAGGTGGCTGCTGGTCTGGTGCACATGTTAATAATAATGGACATATTTCTACTTGGTAAAGGTGGTACTTTGGTGTTCATGATCATGATCATGATGGGTCCATGGGGAGTTTCCCGTCAAGTCAAAACTTTCCTTACGCTTGTTCACTGGTCTCTGGTGTATACCTACTCTAATGGCAATGCTTGTGGCACAACAAAAACAACAAGAACAACTCCACTTTTTCTTTTAGTTTGATAAAGATAGGAGTTGGCTGTTCAGCAAACGCCCAGTAATTTATGATAATTTCTCAAGAAAAATACACACTACAGTCGTACACATTTATTATAGTAAAGTTCATTCGCATAAGTAAAGTAACATCAACGCCAGAAGAAACAGACTAGCATGCTTGAAATTTTGTTTAGCTTTAGCTGGTGATCAGTTTACTCTAAACCGTAAACCCGATTCAAATACCCGGTAAATTTTTTACCACATATTTGCCATGTCTGGTAAAAAAACATTTTTCAACTGAGGTATATTTTAATGATAGTTGTTGTTTTAGTGCTGTTCTTTTTTCTACTTTCCACCATTACACACTTTTTAATAGCTTCCCGGAAAAAACATTAGTGTATTTAAAAAAGGAAATATAAAACTTTCTTGAGCAAACATTTGTTATTGGTCGAGTTGTGTTGAGAACATTAAACTGCCGCATAATTACTATTCCAAATTCATAGAAAAGTGCAGCACTGCGAAAATACCTAAATATTTGGGTCGTAAAATTGAAAGATGTGAACTAATGTGCATTTCCATTAGCAAGTGATAAGATACCTTTGCTTTGCTGTGTTTATTTGTACAAATTGTGGAAATGACGAGAACAGGATATTTATTTAATTTGATATTTAGCAAATGATCAAACCAACCGCAGTTTTGCATGCTTGGTAAATTATTCACCTTTAGGCAGACCTTTGGATTTTAGTTCAATCCTCAAAAATATAAATGTCTCCACCCATATCTCTCTAAACACCTTAGGTTATCATTTATCATTATGACATTAAAAATGCGTAGTTGATACAAAATAAGAGCATGATTCCCGACCTATGAAACTTGCTATGTACTTCATCAATTTGTAATTAAAAGGCAAGGCAGGGCAAAGGTTGAACTGGATTTTACACTTGACATCATTAACTCAATATTTTGATAATTATTAGGTACTTCAGAAGCTTATATCATTTAACAAGAATTTTGAACTGATTGATATTTATAAATATCAAATCCAGCCATTATCGTCCTCGAGGAAATAACTAATAACCAAAAGTTTGACAACTTGAGAAGCTTTTGCTAGAATTAAGGATGGAGTCACTTGACTCGAAGAATTGAAGAATTAATCCTGAAGGCATGTCTCGTCGCATATCATATCTTGTTTCTTAGAATGTGTTGTGATTCTTGATTCTAGTAAGTCACGAGATGATCATCTTATGATGAGCAAGTAGAAACGTGGAAAATTAATTATTTATAAGCTTTCGTATGAGACTGAAGGTCACTGAATTATTTACAAAATGTTTTAAATAAAACTATAAAAATAAATATAAATAAATAATACAAGAAACATGAATCTTTTGAAATTATACAGAATATTTTTTAGATTTTTAATAAACAAATTTCTTGGAAGATTCTACTAGAAAAAAACGCAGTTTCAAGAAAAATCACTCAACTTTTTTCTTAATTAATTGAGCAAACATAAATTGACAGCTAAACTATGTTTCAGCTTCCCGGAAAACTTTTTTAACTGGTTCGTAGAAATTTTAAAAATAATCCTGATTACAACAAAAGATAATGAAATTTCTTCTGGCTTTACTCCCTCTTTCCAATTAAGCCTCAAACAGAGCGGAAAACAAGGTTGTGCTGATGAACAAAGCGGTCATTAAAGTTACTCTGCTCTGCAACATTATAACGTTAAAGAAGTGTATAGTGATTGCTGTGAAACTGATTAAGATCTCATTATAATCCCGTCGTCTTTCTGTCATTGTCATTAGCATAGGGGCACAAAAGAGAAAGTTTTGTCTGCAGCAAAGAAAAGTCTAAACATGAGAAAATAGAGAGAATTTTAATAATGAGGATGCATTTGTACTTAAAGGACAAAATATTTTTGGACTAAATCCCAGTAGCTTTCCAAAGACGTAGTTAAATATGTACACATGCATCTGCCACTGCTATCAACAACCGCCCTCATTATCCATCCACCCACCATAATCGTCACCCTTTTATCACATCGTTTTATCTCTTCTTCATGACAAGTCTACCGGAATTTTTGAAAAGTTTCAAGGGAATAACGGAACAGAAGCCATGGAATTTTTGGAAATAAGATAATGAAGCTGGAGCCTGTGACATAGTACAGTCAACATTTTAAGGGCCTGTTAAAGTTATAAAATTTCAAAACAAAATAATTGTGAATGAGAATTTGAATGTCGTTGGGTTCCTCGAATTCATAAAGTGTTTGTACGTATTTAAATACATCGTATGCATACTGCGATCGTGAATCACCAACGTCATCATGAGAAACAGAATTATTGGTCATAAAAATACTATGTACTACATATTATAGTATGGTATCAACTTTCCCATAGTCAAAAGCTGTAGAAAGCGAAAC